>PYUH01000332.1:0-59173 GCA_016808085.1 Suaeda aralocaspica | reverse complement strand
GCACATAGTCGGTGGCTCTTCAATACTCTTGTAAGGAAGTTAGTTAACATATTACTATCTTAACTATCAAGTATCATAAAAGGTAATTTGGCTAAGGTAGAAAAAAAGGTACTCAATGAAGATTACTATCTACATATATTCCTAATACTCCTGCAATACTCAATTGTATAAATGGATCAGCACGATTCTACCCATTGAGCGGGAGGTGAGTAGAAACTAACACTCATCAACGATTATGAAGGTTAGTATTGTCAGTAATTAGTTTTCTATTGCTATTAAAATCATATCATGTGTAGCAGCGCTCACAAATTTATCATATACTATTCAATTTTCTTATTTTGTTGGAGTCATACATAACTTTGTCAACTGTTTTCCACATAATTCAATGACACATCTCGTTTTTATGGTTATGTTTGCTTTATTAATCGTCAATTGTTTTTCATTTGTATATTTCGTCAATGTATTTTGTACCATTCTTGTATGTATGTCTGTCATGCACCTTTCTCTTTTATGATTTGAAAGTCATAATTGTTTTATGGTTGTCTTTGATCACCAATTTTTAGCCATATTCTATCTATTAATTCCTAAGAATTAGTTTTTTTCTACCACGCTTGTGTTTTTCGTATATATATATTTTCACACAACAAAACCGCTTTTTTGCGACGGAAAAAATTCCGTTCGCTAAATCCTGAAAATTCCGTCGGAGGAAAACGGTCGTCGTAAATTCCCTTCGTCGCAAAATTTATGATTTTCCGACGGAATTCCTTCGTAAAACGTTTGCGGACGGATTTCCGTCGAGAACAAATTTGCAACGGAATTTTCCCTCGCAAATTTGCGAGGGAATTTTCCATCGCAAAAAGTCAGTTTGCGACGGAATTTTCCGTCGCAAATTTAGCGAGGGAATTTTCCGTCGGAAAGTAGGCATTTTCCGACGGAATTTACTCGTTTCGCGAAAATTCTCGCAATTTGCGATGGAAAATCCGTCAGCAAATCTTGAAAATTCCGTCGGAAAATTCCTACTTTTTGTCGGAAAATTCCTACTTTCCGACGAAATTCCCTCGCAAACTAGGCATAATTGCAACCATTTAATTTTCCATTTTCTTTGCGACGATAATTTCCGTCGCAATAGTTGCATACTCTATTCTTATATGACAATTGCATATTTCCGTCGGAATTTTGCAATTTCTTTCTAAATCAAAGACACTTCAAACCCTAATTATACTCGCAAATCTTTATGTGAAAAAGCCTTTTTCCTTCTGTTGCGATGATACATTCATCGCAAACTATTTAAAACATAAATAAATTAATTTGTGTCTTACAGCTACCATAAAATACTACCATAACAAGTTTAACAATAATAATAATTGCGATGAACTAAACTATATATCATGAAATACAAGAGGCCTAGGCTAAACTGGAGTGCCTTCACCTGCGCCACTACCGAGTCATCTCTGGGTCTCTACGACGGACTCTGGAAACGGAGAACAACATCAATGCCGAATCCCTGAATCCACTCATCAGCTCCTCCATATGCTCTTGTTCTCGCTCCTTTGCGGCCATCTCTGCTTGCATCTCATTTCTGACCTCCTCGCGAACCTCCGCCTTAACTCATCACGAATCTGGGTCCTGATTGCTGCTGGACTCTTGCATATGGGTTGTCACATTCTCTACCCTCTTGTCAAAAATGTTCTTGCTTTGTGAAACAGACAGAGGGAGTTACTGGTTGTGACGATCCACATCGCATGAACGACCCGTACTAAAGCTCAGCACACTACCAAGACCTTTGACGCGACCTCTTCCTGCGCCACCTGCTGCCTCCCAATACATCTCATTTGGCGTCTTTGGAGTTTCCGCATGGAGGAACCCTCAACCTGGTGCTGATATGTTTCCTACAACATGAACTTGATTGAAACAAACATAGTAATAGACGAATATACAGTAGACAACTCCAAAATGAACTCCATCAACCCTCAAATGCCTGTTTACTTGCCTATTTCATCTACCGATCTCTTCCTTCAGTTAAAAGTAGCTGTAACAATAATATACTGCATATTAGAGGGTGTCTATGTTTTTAATTTGTTGAAATGTGGCATCCATAAACCGTTACGGGCTCCAAATTCACTCAAAAAAGCTCCAAATTCACTAAAACTGGGTAATATATGGCCAGTCACTATTTGTTCTTCATTTACGCTTATAATCATGTAATAAAACATTCCTAAACAGTATTTACAAGTGTTTAATGCATCAAGTAAGGTAAAAGTCAACTTTCAAGTGTTTTGGGCTCAATGTCACCCAAAATGACTCCAAACACTCAAAATGCCTGTTTTTGCCATTTCATTACCGTCTCTTCCATTCAGCTAAAAGTAGCTTTAGCAATCATATAATGCATATTTAGAGGGGTGTCTATGTTTTTAATTGTTTGAAATGGGCATTACAACCGTTACGGGCTCAAATCACTCAAAAAAAGCTCCAAAATCACTAAAACTGGGTAATATATTGGCCAAGTCACTATTTGTTCTTCCATTTAAGCTTATAATCATGTAAAACATTCCTAAATCAAGTATTTACAAGTGTTTAATGCATCAAGTTAAGGTAAAAGTCAACTTCAAGTGTTTTGGACGAGAGCGGTAATGAAATAGACGGTAAAAGTAAATTTTAATTAAAAAAGATCCAAAATTACATACCACAATTTTCTGCTTTGAGTGGCTGGCACCTTTCCTTCCCCGGGACATACTTGAAATGCGTACGCATGAGCAGGTCTACTAGGGTTGTAGCTTGCCATCATTCTGCTTTGCCTGCACATGTGACGGAGTCGAATAGTGTAAAAGTGAAATGGCTCTTAAAGTATTTAACTTTCAAATACGAGAATGAGTAGAAAAGATTTCATTATTACCATCTTCTTGCATGGTTGCACAGCTGAGATGGAACCTGAAAGTGGGTCGGTTCAAGGGGTTATCCATCGAGCCACCTCTCTAGTTCTTTGTTCTGAGCACTTCTTCTCTTGTAAGTTTCATTTCTTTAACCACAGCCAGCATAGCGTTGTGGACATCCTCAGTGACCCCATTTAGGCTAGCTCCATTCATCGAGTGGGGTGACGGTGTAGAACATGTCACGCAATCGATTTCCAAGCTTGCTTGTAACGAATGGTGTCTAACTTGAGGTTCCAACTGAGGATCCCAAGTGCATTGCCTCTGTGATTCAAATAAAATGTAGTTATCATAGTCAATGTCAAACAAAGTGTTAAAAAACCAAGTGTTTTAATTTACTTAAAAAATTTATACCCCAAACACGTTCCACCAGTGACTTTTGGTGCATCATCAACTTCCTTGTAATTTCTCCAAGGGGCGTTTGTAGTAACCTGCCCTGAATCGTTTGCGTTATCAACCTCTTAACCTTATCATCTTCAAACCTGAACACAACAACCAAATTTAGATAATTGTTTAACGAAATGAAAGACAGTTGCAAACAAAATTACAACAATGCGTGTCGAAGATATGCATCTGAAACTGTTACCACAACGAAGTAGGGTCCAACACCAGCCTCCCTGACTCATCTGTCGCTTGACCTGATTCTTGCGCCGAGGTAGTAGCATGGTGGTTCACCTGAGTGTGAACCTCTATCTGAATTTGACCATGATGATCCTGTGTCACGTTGCCACGCTGCTGTTGTTGCGATGACTCACCCAAGTTGATCACGGTACCATGAATATTTGAAGTACCTTTTTTCCCCTTCTTCTGTGCATCTCGATGAGTACCGCCGTCCATGAATACCTGAATCAATGTTAACCACTATTAACACACATACATATGAGTGACAATATTTATTAGGGACGAATCTGCACAATACATGAATCTGAATACTAACAAATGCACAATACACATTTTCATTTCATGTAAATGGATCTTTACAAGCGTGCATTACACATAATGATTCAACATGGATTAAACTCATGCAATAAGCTTAATAAGATTAAGCTAAGAGATTTTAGCTGGTCATAATTGCTAGTAGTGATTATAACATAATAAATTTGGTTAATTGGAAAGTTGTTTGTTTTTGGTTCCATTATATTTTAACTTAGTTGGGCTATCATTATTAGAGCTACTTGAATGGGTATTTGGGTATCGATCATGCTGATATAAAAGGTGCATAATTTATTTTTCATTGGGAGGGAGGATAAATTGTGGTTTAACTGCTGTTGAGGCCAAATGAAAGAGAGAACTTGTATTGCATGAGAAACAGAAGTGCTGAAATCTGCATTATCAGTTGCATAAAGGACTACTGCAACAATCCAGTTTAAGAAACGGTGGATGATACGAACAATTACGGATTTGAGATAATACGGATTTCCATACACAAATACATACGCACATACGCACAAATACATACACAAATACATACGCACATACGCACAAATACATACACAAATACATACGCACAAAAATCAGAAGGAAAAATTGAGGCAATTACCGACGAAGAAGAAGCAGCAACGACGAAGAAGAAGAACAAGACGGCGAAGAAGAAGCAGCAACGACGAAGAAGAACAAGACGGCGAAGAAGAAGAAGGGAAGAAGAGCAAGAGTAAGGTTGAGAGTGTTGAGAGGGAGGGAGGGACGAAGAAGGAGCCGCCGACTGAGGGAGTATTGAGAGGGAGTGTGGAGGGAGTAAGGTTTGAGGGAAGAAGAAGGAGTTAGGGTTTTTTTTTTTTTTTTTTGCGCGACAAAATAACAAGTAAACAGCAAAATTAATTCCGTCGTAAAATTAAATTTTTCGTCACAAATTCATTAAATTTTGTAAAAACTTTTGTAGGAAAATACCGACGGAAAATTCCGTCGCAAATTTGCGACGGACTAAAATTCCGTCGTAAATTACCGATTTTGCGACGGAATAACATTCCGTCGCAAAATTCCGTCGCTAATAAGCTGTTTTCTTGTAGTGTTTTTTCCTATCAATGATGTGTTTAAATTAGTTGAAGTTTCATAATATATCATATCACATTTGTGTTTTTCGTATGTAAATTTTTGTCTGAACTTTCGTGGTTTAATTAGTTTCTTTCTTTGATCTCATGTTTTAGATAGGAACAATATATACTCTATAAGTTGCTTCTTTATTGGACTCTAATAACATAATAAAAGCCACCGATTGAACATAGCGATTTATTTAATTGCTTTTGGAGGTGATAAATTATGATTTTTGTAACATTTTGTCAACATTTTGATTATTAATTTTTGTTTATGTTGACTAATTATATGAATATCCAATACCTTTGATGGTACCTCGTATACATACTAATCTAAAGCTTATATTTTTGTACGATCTTGATGTTTTAGTGGGTGCTTCTAACATACTCCATAATATCTTAATGATCTTGATATTATTCTATATACTCGCATACTTTGTGATATGTTATCACAGCCTTTATAGGTTAGGTAGCTACTTATCTTATTTTAGCAGAACGCAATCACTAGTTGATAACATGAATTAGTAAATTAAACTCTTCTTACTACTCCATATATAATATCACTTAATTCAACGAGAAAGGTTAATGATATTATTTTTAGTCGTGTTCCTAATTTGATACTATTAAGATGTTTGTATCTTATTTGTACAAGTTCTTTACTATATAAATCCTAAAAAAAAAAATTAAAAATAAAATGAAACCTATGTACAATTGTATACTTGGGAGTTAATGCTACTCCTTAAATGATATCCTCGTCCTTTTAGTATTTGGGCTAGAAGCTCCTGATATTGTTGTGATACATATTATCATGATTGACAACTTTAGTAATTAATTACATCACCTTAATTAGTTTTAAGAAGAATACTCCTACAAATGAAAATGATGTTCTTTAAATTGACAAATGATCAATAATCCCCAAGAATAATCCCAAGAATAATACGAAGATGTTTACATGACTTAGAAATTTATATAATTTGAATCTACCACCATATGTTTAGACAAAACTAATTTTGAGAAACTCATTTGAAGAATGTATCCATTATGCCCATAATTTTGAGGATTTTTAATATAAAACTATATATATATTGAATATTTAGACAAGAGGAACATGTTTGAGTTTAGTAAGATAATTTACTTCACATGATACATGACATTGCTAAAAGAATTTATGGCTCAAAAGGTATATGAGATTAAATGTTGTTGGATTAACTTTATCCACCCATATGCAAGGATTAGGAGGGGATAGATGGTCAATTTGGTTCATACATTAGTTTAAATATCAATTATTTATTTATTTATTAGAGGTGACAACATGATATAATAAAAATATTAGAATGATACAATCCTGAAGATGGATATGAATAAATGTTATTGAGCATATATCAATTTTTTTTAATGCTCCTATTAGAATTGATGCCTTAGAAGAACAACGAATGTCATTTGCTAATGAACCTAGAGCACACCTGAAGCGTGTTAGATTAGTAGTTCTAGAGATAAGAATATTTTACAAAGGAATGGAGCAACAATAATTGATAATGACAAATTCATGAAAGTGATACATTTGTTTGGATCTCCTAAAGAGATTATGTTTAGTAAAATCGATATGTGCCAAGATTATATAAAATACTCCAGAAGAGTATATAATATCCAACATGATTAGCATGTATCATGATAATAATCAATGCTCTAGTAGAGTATGAATGATTATTGCATAAAGTATTAGTCTTGCCACGTATAGGACGAAGCACATGTTAGTGTTATTATATCACATCATATTAATGTTCATGGCCATGCATGAAGTATGTATAATAAAGTGATCACTAGTGTTTGAAAACTGACAAAAGTTTAGAAAAGTGATTGGATGTGATAATTAAATCAGGCCATCCGGGTTTAATAATAACCCGTTTTGGAAACCTGAAATTTCAATTGATATGAAATAATGTGTTGACGCTCTCTCATGTTAGTTGCATGAAATGAATTGAATGGCAAGACATAAAATTAACACCGAACTATATTTTGATTGTGAATTTTGATAATTTGTTTTGAAGCAAATTTCAAAAGATACTATATTGATTTTGAATATTATTATTTTATATAAAGAGTAATGAAATGGATGAATAAAAGTTTGGATTAATTATATATTATCAATTATTAGGTGACCAGAAGCTCACCGAATACAATGAACTTGTATGTTAAAATTTTGGGCAAGTAAGAATTCACTATCAAAGTCATTGGCGATCCAGAAGATCACCATTGAGTTGAGTTACATGCATACAAGTCATCTATTTTGGTATAACGATCCTTTTTTATTGGGACTATTTAATGTCAGCACACAAGAATAAACCGACAACTGCACAATAAATGTCACCCCATTGTTATTAATCTCTAGAAGAGACAGATGGTTTGTTAAATATATCTATTCTAAGAGATAAAATTTGTTATATATATATATCTTCTATTGGATGAAATATTTCTTGCACGTGAAATTATATAGTAAGTTGGTTAAGAATATGATGCCCCTATATTTGAAAATTTTACCAACTTAGAGGGAGAACAATTGAGATAAGTTGGCAAAATTATTGAATTATAAAGTGATGATCCCTATAATGACTATTTGAGATATAATTGCCAACTTTTGTCTATATATTATCAAGATATGTTGCACATCTATGGTTTGATTTGCATTTAGTTATGTCGCATGTTACATAGCGTTGAAGATACATTTTTGTCATAATATGTGTATACATTGAGATAAATCTTGCCAATAATACTTGAATCACTATACCTAAAGTGTTGCTTATATGATCGGTTCCAAAATAAATATGTAATATATGGCAAGAAATTGCAGTTGACACTATTGAAAGTGTAACGGTATATTAATACCATAATGTATGCCCTAGAAGTGGTATAGATATCTGAATTATAACAGATGACCTATGATATAAGAACTTAGATGTTATAATTGACTAATGGTACCAATGGGAAATATATTCAGATATCATTGTATAATAGCATGCAAATTACAAAGATGTGATACCGGTATATGATGGAACCAATGGTTTATATGCATATGCAAAGTAGTTGATTTGAGAATAGAGATCTGAAATAAAAGTCCACTTTTTGAAAGGAGAATAATGATGATCATCAAGGACCAGAAGTCCAACGATGAATTTTGAAATCCACACTGTACAGTGTCTTGCATATTTTAGTCTTGCATTTATGTGCATGTATGAGTCGTAGATAAATGCATTATTCATTGCATGTGTAGATGGTAGTTAGATGCATCATTCATCATATACATGTTTTATGTTCAATATCTTATTAGTATACATTTTACATCTCATCATTTATATGCACTAATTCTATACAATAATTGTGATGTACGTGAAATTTGGTACATAATGTAGTAAGTTGTGTTTACAATAATATGAAAACTTACATGAAAAAAATAATAAACTCCAATGAGGATATATTTGTGATAATATGAACGCGTTTTAACAGCATGTTATGAATCATGTATAAAAGTTCCAAAAGGATTTATATATGACATATTTCAAATATCAAGTCTTTCAGATTCTTTATTTAGAATACAAAACTCTTATAAAGTATGGTTGACTAGATTGTCAACACTCAACTTGAAGTTTGAGCATGTGAGAAATAATCAGAATCTTATGTTCATTGGAGAATTTTGATATTATAAGGATAATCCTTTTATGGTCCAGAAGAACCATAAATGTACTTACTAATTTACATAAGATTAGACAATGATGTTGGTAATATCACCAGTTGCCATAAATTATGATCGATTATGATCATTATGCAATTATCAATAGCTACTTTATATAACTTCCAGAAGAAGGCATAAGTTTATTGTTTATGGCAACTTGACAAATATAAAGTAATGATAAACACAACATATGTATTATTTTTCAAGAGTATGAGGAAATGAATATTCCTTATGGTGAAGATTGAAGTCCAATCAGAAAGGATCAACTACCAAGGAGTTGAATGTTATTCTACTTTAAGTGCGAAGCTACTACAAAAAACGTTGGATTCATTACTCTGAAAGATCTCAAGTTATGCATTTATCAGGGGAAGAAAATACGCGTTGCACTCTTTTTCCCTTAACCATGGTTTTGTCCCATATTGGGTTTTCCATGTAAGGTTTTTAATGAGGCAACATCTTAAAGCGTATTACGAAAGTGATGTACTCTTTTTCCTTCACTAGGTTTTTGTTCCTACAGGGTTTTTCCTAGTAAGGTTTTAATGAGGCACATTATTTGATAATGGACATCCAAGGGGGAGCGTTGTGAAATATTATTATGTCTGTCCATTATCCCCAAGTGGTTTCACTTCTTTGTAACTCCCATATGGTTTACTCTTTTCTTATAACTCTCCATTATGTCTTTCTACCTCCTTTGTAACTCCCGCACATAGTGGTGGCTCTTCAATACTCTTGAGGAAGTTATCATATTACTATCTTAACTATCAAGTATATAAATAGGTAGTATTGGCTAATGTAGAGAAAGGACACAATGAAGATTATTGTCTACATTTATTCTCCTAATACTCTTTGCAATACTCTATTTTGTATAACATTTTTTACCTTATACTGGATGGGGCGCGCATTTAGTGAATAGAAATGAGAATTTAGATAATAGAGAGTAAGAGTGCAAATAAGAATTGGAAAGGAAGAATATTTCAATATTTGCAGTTCCATGTTTGACATAGATTAGGAATATACGGGCTTATATTCGGCCCCAAGAACAAAAGATTGTGCTCGTTGTAAAAGATGTGAATCTGCCTTTGGAACATTATAGGATTAACCGAATAAGACAAGTAATCACACATATCCTCTCATATACAACCTAGGTTACACTAAGTCAGGAACGGAGTCAAAAACGAATATCAATATGGAACAAAAAACAACAAATCAGAACAAATTAACCATTATTCATTAATTCAATTGAACACTTGAACTACAAACTGAAAAGTAGCAGCCATAATGACTAACAAAACAGTGCAGTTTAACCATTCACCCTCCTCATTCATAAGAGCTAAACTCTCTTTGAACAAAAATACTCTATAGTCAACTGAACGACCAAATTGAGAGCTAGGAGGCACATACCTCACAACTTGAACATCCTCCACAATCAGGGCAGAGCTAGAGTTGTAGCACGGGGTGACACGTGCTACACTCCATTTTGAAAAAAATAAAATCAGCTTCTAATATATTTAGGATTTAGCGACCGAATTTAGCTACCGAAAATCCGTAGCTAATTTGTTTAGCGACCACAATTTTAATATGAATAATTTTGCGACAAAAAAAATCCCCTTTCACACTTTTCAAAAGTAAGGCCCTGTTCACCTCAACTTATTTTTGCTGATCTGAACTTAGTTTTGCTAAACTGAAGTTATTTTTACTTATCTAAACTTATTTTTGCTGAACTGAACTTTTTCTTTTTGCTGAAAATGAGTAAAAATAAGACAAGGAGAACAAGCCTAAGTTGTAGTGGAAAAATTTTCGATGTATTGGCATCATTTAAAAATTACAAATGTTCCTTCAATGGCTTCCCTCTATACTCAATTTAATAACTAAATTCAATTTTTTTAAGTGAATCGAAAGATTCCAGCATTACCATAAATACAAATATTTGATAAAAAATCATTCGAATTTAGTAATCAAACTCAATCATGAAGAATGGAAATCAAAGGCTTTCATCGTCTTTAAGATTAACTCACTCCTGCCTCTTGTCTTGTTGATCTGCCAATTTGTGGGGTGGTCCTCCACGTCTCCGTAACGGCAACGTTTGGCCTCACGAGTCACTACTCACGACAGTGGATATATTTTTTTAAGGAAAATTAAATCAATTACCGTGGTACTAAGTTTTGTGATTTCCAACTTTTTGAGTAGCTTGGGTCAATTTTTAATTTCATTGTTTGCTAATTTGGGTTATTTATTTATTGATAATGATTAAAAATGGTTGTGTTTGTTTGTTAAATTGTAAATTCATTTTATCTTCATGTTCTTAATTTAATTTGTTACTGTTGATGTAAGGAGTATTGAAATTAATCTATTTATCCTTATTGAATTAGTTTATTTGTTGATTGTAAATTAGTACAGGATGGATTAATGTGACAATGATAGTTTGAGGGTGTGATTTAAGGAGTTCTCTCAAGATGCTGATGAGTTGTAAGTCTGATAGTTTGGGCAAGTGACTGGGAGTCTCAGACTAATTAGATTAGTAATATGAGAATCGAATGAGATCGAGAAAATTTGATCTTTATTAGAGTTATTGTATTAACTTTAATGTAGGTTAGTTTGTAAATTTTAATTGTTTTGCCAAATCTATGGTACAAAATTTGATTAATTTTAACTTCGATGTTGAAAACTTTCACGGTGCTACACCGGTTTCAAATTTCAGGATCCGCCCTTGTCCACAATAAGTGTAACTAATACATCACCACCATCCTCGCTAACCACTAGCATTAACCCTTTCTTAGTAAACCTAGCTATACCACGGTACCATGCTAATTTTTTTTTCGTCAAGGTGCACCAAGAATAGCTTCATCCATGACTTAGCTGAACTATCATCCTCCCTCAAAATCCACATTTCATAACATTCTAGTTCATAATATCGATGGAGCAGTCCAAGAGAGTCGCGGAAATTTTCAAGATAAATCAAACTTGGCATAACATTGAGAAAGGCTTCTCAGAACTCAAATCGAAAGCCACGATTCTATTGTATGAATTATCAACCGATCCATACAAAAAGCGACCCACATTACACTTATATCTTAGCCAATCCAAATAAACACAATCAGGAAGGGTTTCCATGATTTCGTAGCAAGAGAGAAAACGACAACATAAGTTGTAGCATGTATGGCTTCTTCAACAGCGGGAAACTACACAACTTTGAAGTCATTCGAAAAATTATCGTATCAAAACCCTAGTATCACTAAACGATCACCATTGACAGGTTGCAAGTGATATAGGAAGTGTGAAGCATTTTTTAATGGTAGGGTTCCATAACTTGACAATAAACCATGGGTTGTTGGGGTAATCGTCATGATGGTAAATGTTGCTAACACAAACCAATCCTTTAGCACAACCATAAATTTTGAAATCTTTGAAAGGCAATTCAAAGCTTTCATTTTTTTGAATTTGTTGATTGTTAACATCATGTAAGCTATAAATTTTTTTTTTCGGCCAGCTATCATTGTCCTAAGTATTAACTTATGATTACCATAATTCTGATTGTGATGATGGTGTGAATCAACAAATTCGGATGAAGTAATAAGAGAGTACCAAGATTTTGAAACACACCTAAATCGAACCAGCGATAATATAGGCAACCATACAACAAATCTCCTGGCAATTCAATCTCTACATTTGACGCCATCTAATACAATTTTTGTGTTACATACTGTTTTTTTTTTCTTTTTTTTCTTTTTTTTTTTTGTAAAGTACTTTGGGCATATTTAGCTTTGTGCCAGTTTATTTAAGCCTTAATTAAAATAAAACAATTTTACTGTTCAATTGACTACATCCCATGATTTACTACTCCGTACATGTTATTTACAACTGTAGGATTTGAGGGGTATCATATAAAGGCGTGTTCTATTCACGGGATTAGGCGGGATGAGAATGATGGGATGGAGTAGATAGGATTAGAATAGAATGGATGGCATTAGATTATAATGTATTGTCGGGATTAGAATGGACAATTTGACTTGTATGTACCTAGAATTACTGTAATACCTCACATTTTGAGAAACTTTCCAAACTATTTTATTATAATCAAATTATTCAACTACATATTAACAATTACCTCAATTCTAATATTTCTTAATATTAACAATTACCTCAATTCTAATATTTCTTACTCGTTCCCAAGTTTCGGGACGAAACTCCTTTTAAGGAGGGTTGACTGTAATACCCCACATTTTTGAGACTTTATATTATAATTATTTATGATTATAAAAAAATAATAATCATTATATATACTCATGATCAGGAAGCAGATTCAAGCATTGAAGACAAAGAGCTAATATTGAGTCGTTTTGAGATTCATGGTATGCGTGGATTAGGGTTCCATGGCCTTGGCTTGGCTCATGGTCATTGTTGCCTAAATTTAATAATGCTTGGATAAAGGTCTAAGGCCATTAGGGACGTTAGTTTAGCTAAAGGTAGATTTGTTGTTGAGCCTATGGGTTTTTTCCCACTCCACTTGGTAGGGTTTTCCCATATGGTGTTTTGTGATGTTTTGTGAATTTCTTAGTGAGTCTTTATGATCATGGTTGATGGAATCAAGCATGGGAAACACAAAAATGGAGGTTTCTTGGAAAAAATATTGAAGCTTCAAAGGTTTCTTGAAATTCTTGAAAATGGAAGTCCTTCAAAATTGCGCAAAAACACCTTATTGAGTATGGCGGTGATTTGGCGTGTGAACAAGCGTGTTGGGCAACTTGGTTGTCCGTGTTTTCTTTGTTGTTTGACCAAGTCAACTTTGTTTAGTCAAATTGTAGTTCGTTCCTTAGGTTGGATTTCGGAATTTGGTCGGAAAAGGAACAAGATTCCGGCATATCTTTTAGGGATCCTAAACTAGGTCGGTTAAGATAGTATTTCCGTGTTTGTTAGGATATTTTCCTTGTTTTCCTAGATTTACTTGGCTTGGGGCTAAAGTCTAGGATTAGTTGGTTAGATTAGAATATCTAGTAGTCATATTGTTATAAATACTCGATTGTTTTCAATAATAAAATACAGATTACAAGTTTATAAACAAATACACATTGTGTTTTACGAATGATTTTGTGCGAGGGTTTTTGCACGAAATGTTTCAAGGTTTTCTGAATAATTTTGAGAGTTAAAAGCTTCAATTATTCACCATTGTTTAGTGTTTGTGTTGAGTGTTCACATAAGCAATAAAACGCCCTAGAGTTTAGATTGTGAGTGTTCCTATCTAAAGCTAGGATTTCCGGAATTACGAAGCATTGTGAGTGTTCCTTTGCAACGTTTTTATACATTATCAATCTATCTTGAGTCCAAGCACTTAGTTTAGACCTGAGATATAGGTCAACTCATAAAGGTTTTATGATGTTATTTTTGCGAGGTTTTTTTCAAAAATTAATAATTATTTCCAAATGAGGTTTTGAATATTTATTTTAATTTCCAAAAATAGAAACAATTATCTTGGGCTTTGTGCCATAATAATTTTGGACCATTATGTCCATTTTCATGGGTTTTTGAAAATTATGGGTTAAGCCCAATTATTTTCATGACTTAAATTATGTTTATGATTTAATCAAATTAATTATTTCATAAATATTTTGACATCATAAAAGACATATTTTCACCTTTTTTAAAAATATTTATTAAATACCAAAATATTTCAAAAATAACAAACTTACCATATCTACAAAATTATATCTTGTGTTGAGATTTGATCCTCACCAAAATCGATCTATTTTCCCCCTTCTATGGTTGGTTTTCCTAGAGTTCCTAGCCCTATAAAATATAAATACCTTAGTTCATCTCTCAAATCAACTTCATAAAAGTCTCACAAAAATCAGAAAAATAAAACCCAAAAACTATTTTTTTTATCTTCTTTAACCTGTTGTTTCCAGCCACTACTAGCCAACTTTGGCAAGCCACCACGACCACCTCAGGCCATCAAATCACACGCCACCACCACAATTCGAACCTCATCACTGCAGGCTACAAAAAGGTACCAATTTCCACCACCCTCGCAGCCTTTAAGCAGCCCAAGAACATGCCCAAAGTAGACTATCAAAGCAGGCCATAGTTTTCCCAAAACAAAGGAAAAAAACTTGTGTTTTGTGTAAAATAAATTTCTAAAATTCATGATTTTTATTTTATGATGTTCTAGCGTAATTATAGAGTTTACGAAAATTAATTTCATAATTTTTATGAATTAGATCAGTTTAGCGGTTTATCAACGGTTTCTGTACATCTAATTATAAACCTAAGTTTTAAGTAATTCTAATGCACCAAAATTATTTTTAAAGGTTTTATATTAGTTATATAACATGTTTATTGATCGGGAAGAATTTTTAATGTTGGCTTCGTATTTTTCTTATGCAAGGAGAATATTCCATAGAAGGATCATTCTAAGGGTTTAAGGAATTTTGTGAGCAAGTTATGTGCATGCTACCAAAGTTCTAATAGCATGAAAGTATTAGGTTGTGGTCCTAGTATCATTTTTAAAATATTGGAGTCGAGCAAACGATCATGTGTCCCTCTTTTTAATTTTCAAGGAATTGTATGCAAAACTGATTTTTCGGTGTTTAAATTATTTATGGAGTTTAAGAGTTTGTCTAATGTTTTCTACATTTATCTTTGAACTTTTTTCAGTATGTGTTATGTTATTTAAAAGTTTTGTGATTTTTGATTTGTTTAAGATGTCTTTCAAAATTGATTACTAGATTTGCGGTTTTGCGCTTTTAACCGAAATAAAATAATTTAGTGGACTTATATCTAAAACCTGGTCACGAGACTATTTTTAATGGATTCCTATGCAAAATAAGGGTTAGAAGAGTTTTTTGTATGTCAAAAAATATTTTCTAAATATTTTATTAAAATCATAAATGGTTTCGACTAAAATTGACGGTTTTCGAAAATATATTCTCATAAGAGTTTTAAAATAAAACTAAGTCGACCAAAGGTTGTTTTTAGACTAAATAAGTATAAAAAATATTTTAAAAATTGTTTTTACGACCTAATGAGCTAATTATGTGTTTTTAACTTAAGTAATGGAGTTTTATCGCGTAAATTGACAGTTTTTGAAATAAAATCGATCAGGCTTTAATTAATTAATGAAAAATGTTTTTTTAGAATCATGAATACTTTAAATGATTTTGAAAACTAAATCAAGAGCTTTTATCACCAAATAATATTTTTCATTAATTAATTAATTATTAAATCGCTTAAATTGATTAACGGTTTCTCGAAATAAAATAATTTACTTTTAATAAATTTTTGAAAAAATTATATCTGAAAACCCTAAGTATATTAAAGGTTTTATAAAATTACCTCAATTCCAAAAAAAAAAAAATGTGGCTGTTATATTTATCACCTTATTTTAATTACTCCGTAATTGGTTTTTGAAAATTCACTTTCTATTAGAAATTTCCTAAAATGTTTTCAAATTTTCTTTCTATATTTAGAAGGTTACTAAAAGTGGTAAGTGATGTTAATAAGTGATGGTTTGTTAAGAAGTTGTTTCTATGTTTGTATTTCAAGTTTTCAAAGGTTTTCGGTGTTTGTTTGAGTTGTTTAAAGTGAAATAAAACATGTTCTAAGTTTTGGACATAATTGAAGTCATGTTTAAAAGTAATGTTTAAGAGTCTAAAATGACATATTTTGTATGTCTAAATGTTACGTATAAGCTTGTCAAAGTTTGTGCAATGTTTGACCATGTTTTGAGTAAGTTTGACTATGTGAGTCATGTTTCTATGAAAAGTCAAGTTAAGTCAAAGTCAAAGTCAAGTTTTCAAAGCCAAGTTCATTATTCAAAGTTATTGTTCTTAAGATATTTCAAAGTATAAAGTCAAGTAAAGACAAAGTGCAAAAAGAAAGCAAGTATCATTTCAAGTCGAGGATTTCAAAAAGAACAGGAGTCCTCATTCCGATCAAATGAGGTTACCATACGGGGCAAGTATGAATTGCCTTAACATTGTGCTTCCATAGTAGAGTATGACGATGCTTCACTGTTTAGTCAAGGAATTCCTACAAGTTAAGTTTTTGGGACATGGGGTGGATGGAGACCATGCACCGTTTTTCGAAAGACTAGCTATCTTTCAGTTAGCGCGGATCGTTCGGCAGCACCAATCTACTTTATTGGTGGTCGACTTTCCAAAGAGTTCGTTCATGTTCCTATATATCCTTTTATCAAGCAAGTAATCGAGCAAGTTTTCAAGCAAAGTTATTTGATAAAGTTTATGAGCAAGTAAAGTTTCAAGTAAAGCTAAAACAATCAAGTTAATGAGCAAATTGTTTGAGAGTCTTATTATGATGTCAAATATGTCTGAGTCTTTATTTATGCTAAGTGGTGTGACTTGTTTATGTTTTTTAGAGTCGTGTCTTCATGTTGTTGCGCTTTTGTTAGTTTGTACATACTCAGCTTTTGCTTATACTTTCATGTTTTTGTCGTATTTTGCTTTGCTTGTCGAAGCAGAATACGTGCAAGTTTATAAGCACGCATGCATGGGATGACGGGATTTCATGAGAGATCACATTTGAGATAAAGATAGTTGTTTTTCGAACTTAGTTTTTGTAAGAACCACAATGGTTCCATGTTGTAAAAGAGTTTGACTAGAATTATTTCACTTAGAATTTAGTAAAAAAAACTTCCGTTATGTTTTACTTTGATGGTTGTTTTGAAATTACTGTTGTACCCTTTAGCCTTAACGTTGCAACAATTTTCATAATTAGTTGTGGCGTGGCGGTAACATGTTCAATTCCTCTTGTTTACAGATTTAGAGGTAAGTTTTAAAAAGTGAGGAATCTGGGGGTGTTACAATTAGCTTTTTTTGTCAACAACTACCTACAAGTTGCCTGTTTTTGTCAACAACTACCTAGGTTCTATTTTAATTTACACAACTACCTACATGTTTCAGTTTTTTTGTCAACCACTACCAACTAACGTTTTTCGTCTAAGAAGAACGTTAGTGGGTCCCAGCAATCACCTTTCTCTCCCCATAAATATTGATTCAAACCTAATTGCTCAGCCATTCAAGTAGCTTCCAACAGTATAATTTCGTTCCTCTTCTCTTCCATCCAGGATTTCTCCCAAAAAGACCTAAAATCTAAAATTGAATTGGGGGTTTTTCTTCTCAAAGCTTAATTGAAGATACTCTTGTCATAATTTATAATCTTTGCTCAAGAATTTTTTTTAAATGAAAAAATTCAGTGTAAATGGCCAAGGATTAAATGTTAATAGTTTTATTATGGCAATAGCTTTTTCTATACAATAATCAACTCTCAAAATTTCCAGGAACAAATTGTTGTTCTTTACCAATTCCCCTTCCATAAACCCATAAATTATCACGAATTAATTTGTCAAAAAGGCATTTAACACAAAATCAAAGTTCAGTTATACACACATGTTAAACAACTTCAAACAAAACATTCATCTAAAATGGAATGTCATCACTATCACCATGCACAACAGATCCCCAAATAAAAACTGAGCAATGTGCAATTGACATGAACTTACGAACTTAAATGTAAACGAATTTAATTAGAGCAGAGAAAGAAAAATCACCTGTTTTGAGTACCAATTACCAAATTTCCACAAATTATCAGCTTCGCCTCACCATGAATTTCAAGTTGTTGAAAAATTAGGGTTTAATTTGTGAGTTTATGAATTGAAGATCGTCAATTTGGTGTTCAAAATTGAAGTTTCAGATTTCAATTATTGTTGAGCAATTGTGATATTGGGCATAAAAAGTTAATGGAAAAATAATAGGAAATTAGGGAGAATTGAATTAAAACTTGAATGAAAGAAGGTGATTGAAGTGAATGGAAGGGCATGTTTGTAATATTGATACATAGTAATGGAGGGAATGGTAACTGATGGGACCCACTAACGTTCTTCTTAGACGGAAAATGTTAGTTGGTAGTGGTAGACAAAAAGATATAGGTAGTTGTGTAAATTAAAATAGAACCTAGGTAATTATTGACAAAAACAGAAACTTCTAAATAGTTGACAAAAAATGCTTACAATTACGATGGATTGCTAGAAGTGTTCTTAATAAACTACCCAAGGAGTTAGTGGAACTCTGTGAACTCAAGTTCCTTGATCTTTCTGCTTGTAAAGCTCATGAGCGCTTTGATAAAGAGGTCTTATGCCATCTAGGTCTAAACCTTGAAGTTTTTAATTACCTTAAAAATCCAATCTCAAATCTTAATCATGATGAATAATAGGCTGAACTTTTCGGTATTATAGCAATTTGATTTTGCTTTGCTGCAAATTTGCAATTGTAAAAGTTTAAAGTTGGTGTTTTATTTATGGTTTTCTTTTCTTTTTATTTAGGTAGTATTTTATTTTTTTTATTGATATTTATTTATTTATTTGACAAGGCTTATCATCATCATCATCATCATCATTATTATTATTATTATTATTATTATTATTATTATTTAAGGGGATTTACAAAACCTACCTAGTTAGTCAAAGAGAGAGGCTAGGTAATTATTAATTTGTGGAATTACCTTAATGCCATGAGTTAGATGCTTGGTTTTTTAGGGGTGTTCAAAACCAGTAAAAAGTTATAATTTCAATTTTCGGCCCGGTCTAAAAACTCGTTTAGATTCGGTCTAATTAGACACTAGTTTTTTACTTTTAAATAAAGGCCTTCCAAACAAAATTCCACTTTATATTCTAATTTAGACTATTTTATAAAACGATCAAGGCGGAGCATCTCATACAACCATTTTTTATTAACAACTATTTTTACACAAAATAATAAGAACTGAACAGGGCTCAATACTCTTGATCTGATATTTATAGCTTTTGCTCAACAAGCCTTCATACAAAAAGGTAAACTAAAGGAGCTCTGAGAGTCGATTGTTGATAATTTAAAATTTTAACACGAAACCAGTTCAGTTGACATAAACATGAACTCTATAGGTCGTGGCTGATCACTCTTTGACATAACTGCTCATGAGGATGGCAGCTGCTGCATTATTAAACATCAATTGAGCTTGAATATCTTTCTGGCGGTGCCTCTCAGTTAAATTTTTAGATTAGAAAGATATAGCCATACAGCATTAAAGCTACTTAAGTCACCACTTACATGCTATTCAATAATTCTGTTAACTCATCCATGGAAGCAGAAAATTTCTGAGAATTGACAATACCTTCAATTTCGCTGGTGAGCTCTTCAATTGAAAGGAGGATGGTATGAAGTGTCATCTCCAATGAAAGCAACTTAACATCAAGTTTTTCACCCCTCTTGATGACATTTTGGAGCAACTTGAATTCACCACCAGACTCATTAGGGTGTTCTTCAGCCTCGGGGGTTGAAGTTCCTTCCTGCATGAAACCAAACCATATCAAACTAGTAATTTATCTAAAAAATTAACAAACCACAAAAAAGAAATACAAGGCTAGAGAGAACAAAATTCTACTACATTCGTCATAAATTAGATACAATGCAAACAACTCCTATTTTGAAGTGCCTCAAATACGTTGCAAGAATTACAAGAGTGAAGAGAACAAATTTCTACAATTCTACACCTTCGTCATGAATTAGATTAGATGTAAAGCCTCAAATTAGTTGCCACAGTTTTTTTCTTTTCCCATTTTCAATATATTTTTGTGTGTAAAATGACAATTATGCCCTTACGTTATAAAAAACAAATTGACAAACAATTTACACTTAATCTCTTATCATGGATCCATTTGATAAAATGGAAAAATTTTCCCGATTTTTCTCCTTTTCTATTTTCCTTTGTTTCGTTTGACAAGGAAGGAAAAAACAAGTTTTCCATGAAGCTCTAAGTGAGGGGAAACCATTATCCTTCATTCCCGATTCTTTTCTACTTACCCTCCAACCATCCTCTCCCTTCCCCTTTCTATATTCCTTTTTCATGCCATTTTTCATTGATGATACCAAATGATGAAAATTTAATTTTGCATTTAAATTTTCTATGGAAACTAATTTCCTTACTAATGTTTTCCACCCAACCAAAAGGACCTAAAAACTAAATTAACACCATCATCCCACCTTCATCATATTCATCCTCACACACCACCTTCCCCGCCATTGCAATCACCATCAACTCCTTATTCTCCTTCACCACCACCATCAATTTACACTAAGAGTCCGTTTAGTAGGGTGTAAAACGTTTTCCCCAAAAACTATTTTCCCATTTTACATTGTTTGGTTTGGAGTAAAATATTAAATTATAAAACTTGGAGTGGAAAACCATCTTCCACCATGTTCAAAGGGAAAACATTTTCCATCACACTTGGAAGGGAAACATTTTTCCTCACAATTAAAATACTCCCTTCGTCTTTTTTTACTTGCTAAAAATGCCTTAAATGGAAATCCCAATTTTAGTTGCTACATAACCATTTCTGGAAAGTGAGTCCCACAAGTCATTTACAAAAATGCCCCCCAATTTAGAGTTTAAGTAATTTTATTCCTTTAAGTGGGTCCTAAAAATGAACCATTATAACTTAAACTATCCCTCTCTTTACCAATGTCTCTCTTTTCTCTGTCCTTCTAGATTCTTCTACTTTTCTCATCGCTCTCTTCTTCTACCTTCGTCTTTCTTAGATCTTGCTTCATTGCATCTTCGTTAATCAATTCCAATTCGATTTTAATAATCTCTGGAAGTTTATCTACATTTTGGTGAAAATTTTACTCGTTTTTGTTCACTTTAAAAAAAAAAAAAAAAACCAATTTGATTTTTAGGGTTCTTTTACTCCTCTGTTTGTTTGCATGGATCCTAATAACTTGCCACCAGATGATTGTTACAACGATTGTCCCCAATACTCGTAGTATGTTAAAACGCCGGTGCCGGAGAGTGAACTTCAAGATTTATGGGAAAGATTGAGGTGGCACCACCCTTCTCAATCTCCCTCATGTGAATCAGTCGATATAATAGAGTCACCTTCCCAAACCCAACTTCAGAATCATCAAAAATTCGCACAAACCATAAACAACCAAACTTCTTCTCCATGTTCTTCAACATCTAGGTCTACCCTAGCCCCAAAAACACCCAAAACGAACGATTTTTTTTTGCTGATTGTTATCTGGTAGTTCAGAATACTCCTGATTGTCCAGGTTATGTTGAATGTGAACCAAGGCCTAGCGTCACACGACGAAGGGGACGAAGCCTAAACCGTCGTGTTTTTGGTCCAACTATAGTGCCACAAATGCCACTATAAGATTCAGATGAAACTCAAGAGCCAAAAAATTAGGCTCAATTTAAACAAGATAATCCTCAGTTATTTCATAACAGAGTTGACCCAAAGTCTCCATTTTTTGTGCCTTGATTTATGATAGTTATTATCATGTTTGCGTTTTCCTGTGATTTTTGCTCATGATTTGTGTTTAAGCTTCATTATGTTTTGATTGTGTTAATGTGATAAACACTGTTGTTATACTTTGATTGTATGACTAACATTATGTGATTGTTTTTGATTCTCTGTTTATGATTACGAATGATTTTGTTCTATGACTATGACTCTTTGATTTTATGATTCTGTAACTATGGTTCATCTTTCTAAATTTCTAAATTGTGTAACTCTGTGAATTAGTAACTATGATTTTATGACTTGGTGTGATTGTTGCATTAATTTTGACTATGTGATTGTCATTCTGATTCTCCTACTACTAGCTACCACCTACCACTCATCATTCAGTCATGCTCACTAAGCCATGTGCCTTTAATGTTATGTCCCATATGCATTAGCATGATTTATTGCAGTGTGCCACTTATAAATATGCTTCCGTTGACTCCAACGTGGTCATCATGTAGTCATACACATGCCACGCCAACTGTGCTTCAATTGTTTGTTGAGGTGGTGATTAACACTCATGATTGACCCTATTGACTCTATGATGATAACTTACTGAGAGTCCAATAAATGTTCATCCAATCTTCATTAAAACACCATGATTTACAAGTTGTTGAATAACATCCATCATAATTTGCAACACCCAAAATACAAAAAGGGGAAGTGTTGTCCACTTCCTAGTTTTTGTGAGGTTAAGTAGTATCTTTGAGAGATTTTGGAGAAGCAAAACCATTTCTCATTTGTGTGAACGATATTGTACATTCTGCTAAATCTTGGAATTGCTAAAGTTGAGTGGGGGATAAATGCTTCTATCACCCATTGCACCCTTGAAATTACATGTTGCTCTGTTAAATAAGGCTTGACTGTGTTTGTATGTTTCTTGATTGTTCCTCTTTTCACCATCCTGTGAAAAGTGGATTTATGGATACCTAAAGCTTTTGCTGCTGATCTAATTGTTGTTCTCATACACAGTGGTGTTCTCATGAACTCTTGTATGTCCACTTAAACTCTCTTTCTACCATCTTTGTTCGTTTTCATGTGGCTGGCATCTATGTCAACCTTTTTCTTCATTTGAGCTTCAACTACATACCACAACCTTGAGATAGACCATCTTGAAACATCATACACACTTGCCAATATGTTTATACTTCCTTTTGGAAGATTATTATCTTCGTACAATTGCTGCAGTTTGTTTGCTACTTGAGCCTTGTGCTTGTTTGACAATTCTTTGTGCTTCCTTTTCAGGGCATGAGTCCGAAGAATTCGTTGTGGTATTTGTGGTTCTGAATCTGAATTAGAGTTAGTCCAACTATATCTATCACGTTCAATGTCTGAGTTGTATGACAACAACTCAACCACATGTTCTCCTTCAGATTCTGAATCTGAACCCTCTGTCTCTCCTTGGTGAACTACCAATTCATTTGGTACACATTGAGGATGAATTTCTTTGATTGGAACAGCATCAGTAACACATTCGTCCCCACTTCTGTCCCTTGGTTGAGTTCTCTTACTGATAGTGAAATTTCAGATTCAGTTAGTGCAGCCACCAAAGTTGGCGATGTTCTCCCAACAAGGATATCAAAATACAACAACAAATCCCCATTCAATTGTTCCGAACAAATTGTTGTTGTGCTTTCATCATCCATAGTTGGAAAAAAAAACAATGGTGTGTTGCCACTGTGTTCAAAAAACTCCCAAATGAAGCCAAAAGAAGAGATAAAAAAAACGAAAAAACAATCAGGTAAGTAATTTACTCAATGATGAATTTCCCAAGCATGACAATGACACTCCTCAAACTTTGTACCAACTTGCAATGTAGCAAGTATTAAAGTACTAAGGGAGTAATTGATTTTCCATTCAACCAAACAATGAAAAATGCTTAAAAAGTAAAATCATTTTACATGCAACCGAACAATGGAAATTCTTCATTAAAAAAGAGTTTTCTACTGTAAAAGGTTTTTCACAGAAAACTATTTTCATCCGAAAATATTTTACACCCTACCCAATGAACCCCAAGTTAGCAAAATTGGATCAATAATTCTCAATAAAGTAGAATTGAATCTTTACTTCAACCTACCTTTGAAGTTTTTCAACTTTAAAGGGATGCTTCGATCACACAACACTCTCCCCTCCATTTAAGCCACCTTGCTTAATCCTTTGAACCACATCTTGGTCAATATCGCTTAATCTTGGCATTTAATAAATAAATAAATATATATCCAATCTTTTTACAATGGAAGAAGATGGAAAGAATTATTTTTTCAGAATTAGGTTTAAAACTAGAAGGAAAAAAATTAGTGAATTTATGGAGATTTGAAAAGAATTAGGACGAAAAAATAAATTAAAAGCGTACAAAAAGGGAATTGAAGAACACTAGGAAAAAATTCAATGGATGCAATGGTTTTTTTTATTTTTTTTGGGTTTATACTTTAATTAAATCATTTTGGGTCATTATTAATGCACCCAAAAATTAAATGACATATTTAATTTGCATGCTAAATGCTAAACAGTAGGCCAAAGGAACTTTACAAATGATTTTATTACTTAATTAGTATATAACCTAATAGTCTGCAGGGGCCAAATACTTAAGGCCGCGGGAATGCCTAAGGGTTGGCATTCGCAAATAGCATATGCCATGGTAACTCATCTTGGATTAACCTTTTTACTTCATCTATAACCATTGCCAATAGAAAAGGGCATAATGCCGATGTCTTTGGTCAACCCACCAAATTATTGGCTCATATCAATGATTTTATTCATCAAATTGGGATTGTATGTATTATCTTCAAATTCAAATAGCAATGCCTACATTTTAAATTTAAAATAAATAAAAAGAAAAACCCAGCCTCCTTTCTTCTCTCATCGCACAACTTTTCTCTTTTTGGTTTTTACAACGACGTCTTGGTCTAGAATTAGCCAAATTTCATATCAGTTTATCTATGTCCCATTTTATTTGTTTAATTCATTTACGTATGTTAGTTTCAATGGAACACAATCTACAGGTGTTTGTTAGTTTTAGGGAGTGTTTGAATGGTCTTTGTTATGGTACAGAATGGCTTGTTTGGTAGAGATGTTTGAGGGTGGGATCTCATACCCAATAATTTATATCTCCAACCTCCTATAGTCCCATACTCCCCTATACCCCGCCTAAGTTTCAAACTCCATTCCACCCTACTGTCAAACTCTAATTCTAGATGGGGAGAGAATAGGTGAGACACAACACACCAGTAGAAACCATAGTGGCCAGCGAATAGAGACCGGAACTACAGACAGGCATCCTTCTCTTTTTCTAATGAAGTCACCTTGAAATTTCATACCCTTTGTTGAATTTATTTTTGCAATTTGAGTTCATCTTCACAAATATTAAATCACATTGTTTGGGTGTTGATGATAGTGGTGCCACTCTGACACAATATTATAAATTTACTGAAGAATTGCTCAACATGGTAGCTGTTACTCACCAAGGCC
Organism: Suaeda aralocaspica; assembly: GCA_016808085.1. Taxonomy (NCBI): domain Eukaryota; kingdom Viridiplantae; phylum Streptophyta; class Magnoliopsida; order Caryophyllales; family Amaranthaceae; genus Suaeda; species Suaeda aralocaspica. Next base: position 33,694 of record PYUH01000332.1, on the reverse strand, counting down.
TGCTCTTAATCATCTTCCTATCAATAATAAGTTGGGAGCAGATGTAGCCGGAATTTTATTCACTATCTTACTCATATAGTTTCCATTGTTGACAAGTTCAACTTTCTCACAAATACTAGGTCTCATTTATCTCACTGTGTTCAAGTTCTTAGTCAATATGTGCATGCTCCTATAACATATTATGTGGCTGCTTTGGAATCAGCACACATCTGCTATTCACAATGGTCTTCACTATTCACTTATCAGTTGGAAATCATAGATAAAGGCTTTGTAACTATGGTGTTGCTGTGACTTTAGTCTGTATTAGAGACACTTTGTACCACCCGCAGTTTACAGCAGCATCTCTTTTAATTAGATCTAAGCCTTGTAACTAATTCTATTTGTTGTAACTGAAGTTATTTAACTTTAGCTTGGAGTATAAAAACTACTTCTCTCTCCTGTAACCTCATTCATGCAATCGATAATAATGGACCTATCTCTCAAGTTTTGACATTGTTGATTTTCTGGGACAGTTTTTGTAAATTTGGACCTGTGTGCATTTTCTGGAGTATTTAAGAATTAAGCTTAAAAAAATTGATCAATTTACACAACAATTAAGTCAAATTACTTAATTGATTGCTCAATGTATTTTCTGGATGAAGTTCATTTGTCAAATTATTGGCATTGAGTGCAAATAATGAAGATGCAGATATGCAGAATATGTTTCATTTAATTGTTGGTGAAAAGTGATGCAAGCAACGTATAGGTAGTGTTTGAGCATAAAGGATTTGCAGCGGAACAAGGGAAGGTAAACAGGAAGGTTTTGTGACCATTGTATGGTGTTGTCATAACATATAAGATTAATATTTTAATATACTTTTGATCGGAGATTCCCCACCATTAATGATGGAGATAATATGATATGAAGAATGCTGATGTAGGAAATAGAACAAAGAGGGGCTAAAATGATGAAGAATATTTAATAATGAAAACTGAACAAATGTAATTAATAGTCGTTCAATTCAAATATTGGACCAAACACTAGGAATAAATATAATATCAATTTCAAGAAGTTAAATATAATTAAACAGTTAATCTAATATGGGGTTATGACATGCAAATTCATACCTCCTTGGTATGGATTTACATACGACTTAATTCTGGTTCAATGAACCAAACAGTCCCTTAGTAAGGGTGGAATTATGTTTAGTCAAATTGTTTCTAGTAGTACAATACAAACAACTGCATTGATTAGGATTGATTTGGTTTCAAGAAAAGGTCAAATTTTGCATACAATCAGTTGCATTAGGGGTCTGTTTGGTAGGGTGTAAACTTAATTTTAAAAGCGTGCGCTTAGGCACCAGAATTGGGGCTTCAGAATGCACAGGCGCCCAGGCGCGCCTAGGCGAGTGAGGCGTAGTTGTAAGGCGCGCCTCTAGGGTTTTCTGCATTTTTTTCACTTGTTTTTATTTTTTGAGGCTTGGCTAGGCGCAAGGTGCACAACCCTTTTGCGACTTGGTGCGCCTCTCGCCTTTTAAAACTAAGGGTGTAAAACGTTTTCCAATTTTACATTGTTTGGAAATAATATCAATGAATACTATATGAAAGGTAATATATACATTCATTGGATACTGTTGGTGAGTTTTGTTTAGTTAAAACAAAGATTTTTTTGTCAAAAACTAGCTAAATGTTTAGTGTTTTTGTGAACAACTACCTACATTCCAGAAAAAATTACACAACTACCTACATGTTTCATTTTTTTTGTAAAACACTACCAACTAACATTTTCCATCCAAAAAACGTTAGTGGGTCCCAACTTTTATCTTTCTCTCCCTATAAAAATCAATTTTTACTCAATTTCAAACCCTTTGATTTAATTTGCAATGATCATTTTTTCATCTTGTTCTCTACCAAAATTGTTGCAAATTAAAAAATAATTCTAACTATTAAATTTGGGGTTTTTGGTTTTAAAACCATATTGAAGGTATGTGCTTGCATAGTTAAAAAATTTGTGAGTTTTATGTTCCCCGAATTCATAACATAAAGCATAATCTAATTACTACCCTTTATTGATACACCTTCAAGCTTTCGAAAATCGGCAACACAAGCTTTAGAAATTGGGGTTTTTCGATTTCAAAAGTTTCCCAAACTAGGGTTTAAGTATTTTGATTTGGGTAAGTAGGAGAGGATGTAAGAATTGAATAGAGATTAAAATTCTTATGACTAACATTTGAAGGAAAAATTTAATAATTTTTTTTTGTAAGGGTCCAGAATCGAATGACTTAATTGTAAAGAGAAGAGTTCAATCCTTCTTTTATTATTTAAGGGGCATTTCGGTAATTTCATAAGATAATCATACATGATTGAAGGAAAAGGTAAAAAGCGGGACCCACTAACGTTCAAATTGGATGGAAAACGTTAGTTGGTAGTGTTTCACAAAAATAATGATATATGTAGGTGGTTGTGTAATTTTTTCTAAAATGTAGGTAGTTGTTCACAAAAACACTAAACATCTAGGTAGTTGTTGACAAAAAAAGCTAAAAAAAAAGGATGGCAAAAGTGGCATTTCCAAGTTCATTTCACTCTTATACCATATTATGAGATATGTGTTACTCTAAAGTCTAAACTGATGAGGTCTTTTACCCTTTCTCTTCACTTATATTTTCTGCTATATCATCAGTGCATCTCCGTTATCCATTACCAAGGCTTACATCCCCAACTGCTACACTTTCATTGAATAGCTAGACCCTTGCACAATGGACATGAAGATGCTGAAATTTTTCAAAACCACCATTACAGCCACAATGAACGGGTAAGTTCACATTGAATTAACTTAAAAAAATTAGTTGCAAAAGGACAGAGTGAGCACTAAACTTGCAGACATTACAAATGTGCAGGAAAATGCAAGAGATGAGGTATGTAGAAAGAAGTAAGGATTTAAAAGGGTATCCTAGGTATGTAGAAAGAAGTAAGGATTAAAAAGGGTATCCTAAACTCTTGAAGTCTTGAACATTAGATATTGCATCTGGAAGGGGATAAAATCTGAACAATACTATCTATGGTTGCCCTAATTTCTGAGCACTGTTGCGTGATTACTTTTTTAATTAATTATCACTTATAGCAGAAAGATTGTGCTAATTGAATCTAAAGCTATTATGAAGAAGATCAAAAATCCAAAAACAGTGGCATGCTGGCATATGCACCAGATTATTTAATGCAGACGCTGGTTAGAGGAAAGTGAAAACCAACTGGCTATTAAGGATTTCAAAACAGCCTTTCATTCAATTAAAACTTTCGCCACTCTTGCATATTTTCGACTACATTATCTAGACAAGATTGCGGGTGGGTATTGTTTCAAAAAAAATACAAAAGCATGGAGAAGGGGTAAAAGTACTTTTGGGCATAATAGGGTTGTTATGAGTAGCTTGGGAAAAAAATGATGAAAACTGATTAGAATCAGCTCAGTTCATATTTTAAGTGCAAGCCTCTCGATAGCTTGCTTTATCTTGTGATTGACGGCAATTTCAGTTCATTCTCTCTTAATTACTGATATCCCTCTTAATCAATTCCATTAAATCTGTCTAGACCAGTTCAGTCATAACAGATTCCAACTGCATTACCAGCAGAATCACCAACAGAAAACTAAGGATAGGTCCATAATCAAAGAGAGAGATTACTTGAATGTGCACATATGAGGACTTGGAGGGTTGCTTCAATGACACAGAAATCGTTTTGACCTTTCTGGCTTGCTCCAGACTGGTCTTTAACATGACACCCGGCTTTATAATTGAAAGAGCACAGTGTTGTTGCCGCGTAGAGAGCTTGTCCAGCTTGGCCTGCATTAAACTACAATTACGACATATGTACAGAGCGAGGAAAGAACAGGAGAAACAGACTNATCTTGTTCTCTACCAAAATTGTTGCAAATTAAAAAATAATTCTAACTATTAAATTTGGGGTTTTTGGTTTTAAAACCATATTGAAGGTATGTGCTTGCATAGTTAAAAAATTTGTGAGTTTTATGTTCCCCGAATTCATAACATAAAGCATAATCTAATTACTACCCTTTATTGATACACCTTCAAGCTTTCGAAAATCGGCAACACAAGCTTTAGAAATTGGGGTTTTTCGATTTCAAAAGTTTCCCAAACTAGGGTTTAAGTATTTTGATTTGGGTAAGTAGGAGAGGATGTAAGAATTGAATAGAGATTAAAATTCTTATGACTAACATTTGAAGGAAAAATTTAATAATTTTTTTTTGTAAGGGTCCAGAATCGAATGACTTAATTGTAAAGAGAAGAGTTCAATCCTTCTTTTATTATTTAAGGGGCATTTCGGTAATTTCATAAGATAATCATACATGATTGAAGGAAAAGGTAAAAAGCGGGACCCACTAACGTTCAAATTGGATGGAAAACGTTAGTTGGTAGTGTTTCACAAAAATAATGATATATGTAGGTGGTTGTGTAATTTTTTCTAAAATGTAGGTAGTTGTTCACAAAAACACTAAACATCTAGGTAGTTGTTGACAAAAAAAGCTAAAAAAAAAGGATGGCAAAAGTGGCATTTCCAAGTTCATTTCACTCTTATACCATATTATGAGATATGTGTTACTCTAAAGTCTAAACTGATGAGGTCTTTTACCCTTTCTCTTCACTTATATTTTCTGCTATATCATCAGTGCATCTCCGTTATCCATTACCAAGGCTTACATCCCCAACTGCTACACTTTCATTGAATAGCTAGACCCTTGCACAATGGACATGAAGATGCTGAAATTTTTCAAAACCACCATTACAGCCACAATGAACGGGTAAGTTCACATTGAATTAACTTAAAAAAATTAGTTGCAAAAGGACAGAGTGAGCACTAAACTTGCAGACATTACAAATGTGCAGGAAAATGCAAGAGATGAGGTATGTAGAAAGAAGTAAGGATTTAAAAGGGTATCCTAGGTATGTAGAAAGAAGTAAGGATTAAAAAGGGTATCCTAAACTCTTGAAGTCTTGAACATTAGATATTGCATCTGGAAGGGGATAAAATCTGAACAATACTATCTATGGTTGCCCTAATTTCTGAGCACTGTTGCGTGATTACTTTTTTAATTAATTATCACTTATAGCAGAAAGATTGTGCTAATTGAATCTAAAGCTATTATGAAGAAGATCAAAAATCCAAAAACAGTGGCATGCTGGCATATGCACCAGATTATTTAATGCAGACGCTGGTTAGAGGAAAGTGAAAACCAACTGGCTATTAAGGATTTCAAAACAGCCTTTCATTCAATTAAAACTTTCGCCACTCTTGCATATTTTCGACTACATTATCTAGACAAGATTGCGGGTGGGTATTGTTTCAAAAAAAATACAAAAGCATGGAGAAGGGGTAAAAGTACTTTTGGGCATAATAGGGTTGTTATGAGTAGCTTGGGAAAAAAATGATGAAAACTGATTAGAATCAGCTCAGTTCATATTTTAAGTGCAAGCCTCTCGATAGCTTGCTTTATCTTGTGATTGACGGCAATTTCAGTTCATTCTCTCTTAATTACTGATATCCCTCTTAATCAATTCCATTAAATCTGTCTAGACCAGTTCAGTCATAACAGATTCCAACTGCATTACCAGCAGAATCACCAACAGAAAACTAAGGATAGGTCCATAATCAAAGAGAGAGATTACTTGAATGTGCACATATGAGGACTTGGAGGGTTGCTTCAATGACACAGAAATCGTTTTGACCTTTCTGGCTTGCTCCAGACTGGTCTTTAACATGACACCCGGCTTTATAATTGAAAGAGCACAGTGTTGTTGCCGCGTAGAGAGCTTGTCCAGCTTGGCCTGCATTAAACTACAATTACGACATATGTACAGAGCGAGGAAAGAACAGGAGAAACAGACTAAGATGAAGGGAAGAGGGCCAAAAACTAGATAGGAATATTTATATTATGTGGGTTAAATCACTCAGGTTACTGTTCCCATAGTCAATGCCATACACAAGCATGTATCAAAGTGTCACACTCAAGTATCTTGCAAAAAAACAAAAAAAAGCCTACTTGATAGACTTGATGTTTGACGACAACGTTTAGTTTCATTTAGTGAAATGTTTAAGATTCAACTTTTTTTAGCTTTTTGGATGCATGTCATTGTTTTGAGCATTTACCACTACATTATTGTGAAAACTGATTCGTTTTGTGTTACTTCCACATTTTAGGAACATAAACATTTTCCTGTTATGTAGAAAGAATTTTTATAGTATTAAGCTGGGAAGCACTAGATGGTGTCTTGTGTCACAGTAGAGCCGTCAAACAGTTCACTTTTGGTTATACCCAAACAATTCAGTTTGTTTCAGTTCAGTTAATTTCAATTAATTCTGCTTTCTTTTCGATTCATTCCACTTAGGTTTTTTGTTTTCAGTTTAGTTCAATTAATTCGGAAACCAATACAATTCAGTTGATTTTAGATTGTACCCAATCAGTTGAACAGTAAAAACAATTCAGTTTAGTTAGTTTTTAATAGTCATAATTTTATTTTAATTCAATTTAAAAAAAATTAATAATACTTGAGAGGGAAGTGTATTTTTCACTTTAAATTTGGGAGGGGAATACTTCAATTTCACTAAAATTTGGGTGGGGAATCTAATTCACACTAAAATTTGGGTCAAGTACTCAACTTAGTTTATGTTATGTCAATTTTGGATTAATTCTATTTAAATTAAATAATTTAAATTCAATCTATTTCAATTAAATTCAGTTTTTTGATATTTCAGTTCAGTTTTAACTTAGTGCAGTTGGTTTCAGTTAAGTTTAATTTCAGCTCAATCCATTTCAGTTATCCTAAACTATACAGTTCAGTTATTATTCCATCTTCAATTCAGTTAAATCACATCACTGCTTACTTGATTTCAGTTAAATTTGACAGTATTGACCTAGATTGACAGTTCTACTCACAAGTATTAGTATGGGCTTAATACAGGCACGGAAGGGGGAAGATAAGAGCATTGACCAACACCAGCGACATCTTGGGGACAGATCTACCACAAGTGTGTAATTCAAGGAAAACTAAATAAATTGTTGAGAGGATTTCTCCATTTATAGCTTACTATTAAATTAGTAGATAATATGGAGTACTAAGGTACTTGGGTAAGTAAAATTCAATTAATTATTTTTAACTTATTTTAATTGGGATTTTATTTTTCTAACTTCGAAAATAATTTAAAATATTTGTTGTCTGTTTTGTTGCACTCATAATCTGAATTGCAAAAGCTACTTCATCTGGCATAAACAATGCATATTTCATAGGGTTTAAAAAAGGTTTAAACAAAAAAGCTTCTTACAGAATTGGTATTCTGTTAAACCAGATTTTACACAAATTACCAGATTTAATATCACCTATAATTCCTTCAACATGGCTTGGATGACATTTCTTTAAGGTTAATTTAGCTACCTAAGTGCATGCCGTGATCTTTGACAACCTTGACCATTATTGGATCAATCCTTCATAACTATTAACTAATCACCATACAAGTAATTCAAGTTGAAAGTAATGTAACGGATAACTAAAGAGCTGGTACATGTAAAAATGCTAATTTGAAGGTCATAGACAATATTTTGATGTAAAAGATAAGAAAATGGAAAAGATAGCCAAGACCACTAATATCCAAATTTCAGAAGCTATTTTCCTATTCAAAACCTAAAACTGAAAATGCCAAGATATATAAAATGGGTCTGTTGAAGGATTACTTCAGAGTTCAAAACAAAGTTCCTGTCCCTTGACCATAGATAATAAACCTATGTAGTTCCACTCTTGGCTTATCGTATCTCCTTTTTAACCTGTTCCTGGTATCAGCATAATCACTCATATGATACTGCCACACATCCACACTATACAAAACACAATTAGGGAAAACAGGTAGGGGAGGGAGCAGAAGAGCAAAGAAGAACCTCCAACTTCTCATGATCCGGAATGTTCACATGTAAATGACCAAGTACAGTCAAAAGTGTTTCAACACGCTCAGACCTGACAGAAAAAAAGAAAGAAAGTCAACATTGCCTGGCATTCTGACAGCATATTACAGCTACCCACTAATTCTAAGGGCCAAAATGAACGGTCTGCATCTTAAGTATAGGAAACAAACCAAATTATAAGTATTGTTAAGTAAAAAAAATACCACGAAATATGGATTCATTATCTAAGGAAGTTGGGATGCCAAATTACTTTCACACTGTCAAAACTGCCAATGACGCAACTTATGTCTTTCTACATGTAAAACTGGGAGGAATAAAGATGTTGAAATGTTAGATAGTGTTTCAAACAAAAATTAAATCTTCAAAGTGCACGAATTTGATTTGTGAAAAGATTAATTCAAAGAAAGATGCAAGGCATTCGAAAATTACTCTTGACATGTTTGAAACTAAGGATTTGTAGTTGCCTTGGAATTTGTTAGTAAACCTAAGTTTCACATATCCAATTTAATGTAAAAACTATGGGGTTTTCAGTTCCTAATACTATTCATTATTCAATCCTATCAGAAAAGATTAGCAGTTCTATTACGCTACATTTGGAATCTCACTTAACAAAATGACCAGGCAATACCTATCTATTATGTTCTCACTTGCCATTCTTTCTTGCTTTCAATCGGCACCAGGTACCACTTGTTTCCAGGAAAAATTGTTTTTGAAGGTATCAACTCTGAGCGATTCATTTTTAAAGGCATCCACTATGGTTTATTTTGGATAGGTACCAACTTTACAGGGCTTTTTTCATAGGTATTCAGCAAAAATTAACTTGTTAAACTATTACACATAGCACGTGAAACTGTTCTAAATTATATAGTAAGCGATCTTATTAAATTAGAATCTAATTCCACTTGTAGGATGTAGCTGATTTAATAGGTTATGTTCGTTATAAACCTATGATCCCTTAGAGTTGGTATCTATCTGAAATAAACATAATTAGTACCTTAACAAATAAATCATACAAAGTTGGTACCTTATAAAAGAAGTTTCCTTTTTCTATTCAGATCACATTTAATCATCTACCCTTCTTCACTTGTAGTCCTGTATTCTCTTCAATGATCTTCTTACTCCTCATCTTCAATATCATTTCTTAAACTTCGCTTCATGCAAAATTTCAATTCTACTTTACAAAATATCTTGATTTTGTGATGTTCACAGTTAAGATTTCTAGTTATGGAGCATGTGTTGTGGGGAAAAAATGCTAAATATTTATTGAATAAAGAGAAATCAAACACAAAAAAATGAAACACATTTGACCTTAAGTTACGTAGGACTAGCAAGTTCTTGACAGAAAATGAAAAAGTTGTCTTGTCCAAAGTACAAAAGCTCAAGAAAAATTTGATCATTGAACACCAATGATCACTGATCATGTCAGCAAAGGTAGTTCAAAAATCTTCAAACAATATTGCGTTAACACCAGATTTATTACACCATCATGAAACTATTCAAGCAAAGATAATGCTTAATAATGAATGAGGCAATGAGGTCCAAAAACCTAGTAAGGGCCAAAAGCAAAGCTTACACTATGCAACTATTCAATTGGGATGCACATTTACTTGAAAGAAGTAAATGTAGTTCAGAAATCTTCAAGCAATTTAGCATTAACATAAAAGTAATCCAGCAACATCAAAACTAATTGGGCCAAGACGATGCTTAAAAAAATGATGGAAAGAGTTCCAAGAACCTAGTATAGAGCCAGAAGGCAAAGAAAGTAGCTTCTGATACAAGAATGACCGAGAATCACATATCAAAAAATCAAGCTAAAATCTAGCAATATCACATATTTATTAATTACTATTATGATGCATCATTAGTGCCAAATCACATGAAAAAGAAGGGTATTTGTGACATCCTATCATCCATTTAAAACATAAAAAAGGAACGCTTCTTGATCATTACATCTCATGTAATTTAAGTGGCATAGGATTCTTAGACCAAATCATTTAAAAATTGCATCAATTACACCCATTTGGCTAATCCCCTTAAAATGTCCCACTCACACTAGCTAATTGGTGTAAAAAATGAAAGTAAGAGAGGGTAGAGAGAGCCATGCAAATTTGTCTGTTGAGAGAGTCATGCAAGAACCTGCACATTCATACTGAACACTTCTCATGAACCAAAAAGCTATGAACTTGTCTAAGTCACATTAAACGAAGGCATTCTTCCTGCTTATTGCGAGACTAAAGAATTTAAGGAAAAAAAAAATAATAAATATGAGTTACTTATGTTAGCTTCATTCATGCCTACACCAAAAACAGAGTATCCATTTAAAGAGTATGAAACGAAAGGCTGTTATTCAGCAAACCATGGTAAAGATTAAATGCGTCAATTGTTTTGTTACACGATCAAAAGAAAAGAAGGAAATCTCTATACCAATTTAAATGAAAAACCAGAACTATAATCATTAAAATGCAGCATCATCTCAAGTTCTAGACATATAAGTTATCTAAGCAACATTTAACGAATGATTCAAAAACAGTTTAATGCAATAAAGAATAGGAAACGTATTTGTATACTTACATGTTATTCTGCCATATCCAAAGTGGGGGTGGCCACAATAAATAAGAGTAGTCGGGGATCGACCCAATTGCACAAAGATTAGCAGCATCTTCCAATTTCCACACTCCAATCGTAAGGTCACCAGAGTTCAAGTTACTAAACAAATTAGAATCATCATCATATCCACTATAGTTTAAAAAACTTTTTTCAGTAAACACCACCCAATTCTTTCCGTACGAACCATGAAGTTCCTCAGCCGAAGCAGAAAATGAAAACTCAAGCCCGAAGAAAAACGTCCGACCACCAAGACTCTTTACCTCAATCCATTTCTTGGTACCTTCATTAAGCTTATAAACCTTGAACAAAGGATCATAGTCCCCAGGCAAATTACTCCGAACAATTAATATACAACTGCCCTAATGACTCCACCAAACGTTTCCGCCTTCCACCTCCACCAGCAATTGAAGCCGGCCCAACCGAATTTATCAAAACAGTGGAAGAACTCGAACAACCTAAGTCAATGTTATAAACACGTCCTCTGCGATCAATCCCTAACACCCTACCCTTAAATTCGACAATGTCATCAAACCGAAACCCTTTACCATCATGTACAACATCCCATTTCGCTTGCTTCCCCAATTCCTCAAAATTATCACCTAAACCTAACCTAAGCAACCCTAACTTTCCTTCTTCAGAGAGCGCCACAATGGTAAACCCGCTGGAATGACTTTCTAACACAACCGTCTTCCGAATCACATTCTTAAACACAGACAACCTACTAAGCTTACCGTCCTTATTCAAACAACGACTAATATTATAAAATCTACATAATTCCACACCACGATACTCAACCAAATCAAGGTTTCTCGGAAAATTCAAAGGCAAAGAATACGAAAACCCAGTAAAAGGTTTACGAACACTTACTGTATTCATCACAGACTGATCAACAAACAAAACCCAACACCTCGGAAGAGTGGTGGAATAAGAATCAACATTGTAATCAGGCGGCGGGCGAAGCGAGTACACAACAGTGGTTGATAAAATGTGGTGGGAATGCCCGACGCCTAAGCTGCCGTTACGATCACGAATAATGTAGGGAGCGGGAGCGATGGCGAGAGGGAGTGGGGGAAATAGTTTTTGATGATGACGAGGTGAGGAAGATGAAGAGGAAGACCATGATTTGCAGACGGAGCGAAAGGCGAGGAGGTGGAGGGGGTTGGAGGAAAGGAGTTGAGAAATGGTGGTTAAGAGCTCTTGTGGGAGGTCTGACCATGGTGGGATTGCCCCCATTTTTTTGTGAGAGGGGTGATGTTGTTGTTTGTTGTAGATTTGCAGTTTTGACGAGGGTTTGAGGTTTGTAGAGCGGTTGTTTTGTTTGTGTTTGTGTTTGTGTTTGTGTTTGTGGCGCGCTTTTACTTGGTAAATTGGGGGTCCAAGTGTCCAATGCTCTCATATTAATTGGCCGGGTGTTTGGTAGATGGAATAGGGATAGGTAGGGTTCGGATAAGTTCGTATTGTAATACACTAATATCCCATGTTTTTATAGGTATGCCCTTTGTGAATTTATATAGAGAAACTCTACATGGTAGCTTCGTATTTTTAATTTATCTCTATGGTAGCATTTCTTGTGTGTAATTAACTATGGTAGCCCTTAATTGCTCAATTTACTAATTTTTTTAGCTTTTAGTTAACTGATGGTAATTGTTGTTAGTTTAGATTTATTTAGGGCTAAACTAGATTGGTTTAATTACCCATAGTTAATGCTTTTGTACCCCAACCCGCTCCATCATGTCACAATTTAAAACTCCACTCAGGTAATTCTTCTTCAAACCCTCGAACTTCTTCCAATTCTTCACTTATGGTTTTGCTCTTCTATTAATTCAATCAAACTTTTCAAAGTCGAACACTAATTTCCCAAAATTCCTAATCCCAGGCCTTTCTTTGTTGGATATTGGCTTAATTATAAGATTTTAATCGGAATTAATTGGTTGAATTTTGGGTTAACTTTGTGCATGAGCTGTATTCTATGATCCAATTGCTTCATGTTAGCCATTAAAGCACAAAGTTTGCTCCAAACTAGTTTGAAACTAAATTTTACAATCACTCTGTTTTTAAAATCTCAAGGTCATTTTTTTTTTTTTTTTGTTTTAAAGATACAAATTTGTAATATAAATGTAATTGTTGTTAGTTTGTCTTTTGTGCTTAATTTACATGCATGAGTGTCTCATAAACCATAATATCATGCTCATTATGGTTATTACCATCATAATAATTGGCTAGATGATTAAGTTTAAATTAAATTGATGATATTTCACATGGCGGTTTAAATATTGTGTATTGAAGTTGCAGTTTGATTTTTGGTTATATTATGTATCAGTTTAAATATTTTTTTTCTTGGTATTGTTTATGTCAAACTATTTATATGGAAGTTATATTTATAAGCAGGTGGCCTATAAAAGTGGTTTTACTCTTATTATCATAAATTGTAGGTCACTTGCAAAAATAAGAAGGAAAAAGTGAATGGAAGATTAAAAAAAATTAAAAAAAAAAAAGTTGAAAAGTAAACCTTAAGTGTCATTGTAAAAATACAAAACCAACAACTACACCGATAAATATCATTATTGTAACGTAAAAATAAAAGAAGGGAATAGTTGCAAGATGATTATGGACATGAGTTAAGTAGGCATAATAAAGACAAGGAATAGAGGGAAACTGATTGAGTTTAGGAGGGAAAAGGTTAGGCAACAAACTAATTAACCATAGCTACCCTAAATGAACATAAACTAACGCTAATTTATATAAGTTAGATGTTTTTACTAACTAAAGGATACAGAAATAATAAATTAAGTAATTAGAGCTACCATAGATAATTACACATAAAAAATGCTACCATAGAGAAAAATAAAAAGTACGGGGCTATCGTGTAGAATTTCCCTTTTATATATTATTTAGATAAATGATTTTGTACAACTTTAAAGATTAATCAAACTTACAGAATTGTTCATTATTTGACTATAATAATTATATACATCTAAAGTATAAAATAATTGAGGACCATATAGAAGGACACATAGAAATATAATTTAGACAAATTATTAATTTTAAATAATAAATAATTTTTTGTTATAAAATAAAGGAAGAAGAATAATTATAGAAATAGATGTAGATAATAATCTCAATCTTATATTCCTTCATTAGTCAATATTACATATTTATATATTTGATAATTGATACTAGCCTAGTAACTTCCCCATGATTTGAATAGCCATCGTTATGTATTGAGAGTTACATAGGAATTAGAAAGCATGAGGGAGAGTTACAAAAGAGGAGTAAAAGCACAATGGGTTACATAGAAGTAGAAATACATGGGAATAATGGACATACACAATAATATTCCACAACACTCCCCCTTGGATGTCGATTATCAAAAAGTGTGTCTCGTTAAAATCTTACTAGGAAAAACCCTGTGGGATAAAATCCTAATGAAGGAAAAAGAGTGCAACACTTTAATAATACACTTGAAATGTTGCCTCGTTAAAAACCTTACATGGAAAACTCAATGTGAGACAAAACCATGGTTAAGGAAAAAAGAGTGCAACGCCTATTTTCTCCCCCTAATAAATACTTATCTGATCTTGAGGCCTTCTGGTGCAATAATTCAATATCGTGAGGTAACTTCTTCAAAGTAGCAATGAAATTCTCATTGATAACCGACTCTTCAAACTTTAGCTTGAATCCATGAATCTTCACATGAATTATATCAATAATTATCTTCAAATTCCTCTTCCATATGAATACATCATACTCATGAGAACAACTGCTAGATATATTCATCTCTAGCACTTTTGAAAATGTGTTTAAAGTTGTCTTAATCATTACACTTATGCCTTCTTCTAGAGGACATAAACAGTGAAAATTGAAGATCATTAATTTTCATATGTTCTCTATACATAATTTTATGGCAACATTTGATATCATGATATGTCGTTGTCCAATCTTATATGAATCAGTAATATAAGATAAGCTTAAGAATCTTCCATAAGAAAATTATTCTCACCGAAAGACATATTAACTCTCACCTGCTTAAACTTCAGGTTGAGATGTTAATAATCTACTAATACCCTTTAAGAGTTAGGTAATAGCTTGAAATTTAATTTTGTAGGGCCGAGTATTTATATACGTCATATTATGAATGACATATATTAGAACTATGTAATCTATAACTTCATCACAACTATAAGATCATTGGAGTACAAAATATGATCTTGTAAATTTTCCATCAAATTTGGAAGCTTTACTTAGGATGAACATTTATACTCCACAATTATTGCAGAGACATAAAAATTATGAATGACAAGATATTAAACAAAAATATATAATGAGTAATGCGTACAACTATTTCCTCACATGCAACTCACGAGTAGACCATTTACCTAGACTCACATATGCAGATGTACCTAAGACTCTAAATAATGTAAGACACTGTATAGTGTGGATTTAAAATCCAATTTTCTTTTAGACGGGTCTATGATGATAAACCTTTCAGCATTATTACCATCCATATTTTGTCAGACTTCAGGTCAACAATAGATGGTGATTGTTATCATTATATCGACATCCAAATGGACAGATCTTTCATATCCCTTGGTTACATGTCCAATCCTTCTTGCATATATGTATTATTCATCAATTTCATCATATATGTACCGAAATGACCATCAATGTATTTTATAATTCATGAAATAAATACATTTCTCCCCCAAATCCTTTGATTTTGTCAACATTGTTAGTGTCCTATTGCCACTTCTCAAGAAACTAGTGTGTCAATTCTGTAGTTTAGGGGATTTTAGAGTGTGTGCATTTGTATGTGTTCATGGAGGTTCCTATCCATGGAGAAGTGATAGAGGAAGATGATAGCGAGATCCAGAGGAGATTCTAAAAATTGTGACTTGATTATTGTCACCAGTGATTTGAATTGAATTATGTCACTTGAATTTGCTAATACACATTGAATTTTTTTTTAACTTCAATAACAATGTGACTCGGATACTTGTACAATTTGATTGTACATTATAACTTGAATTTTATTTGTGGGCGTCACTCAGAAATCACTAAACAACACTAATCATTTTCGCTAACCTATTCTAGCATAACCTATCCATGTCACTAGTTACCACTAGGATTTAAACATGAATGAGAGCTGTTTAGAAAGTTTCTCCTAATTATTGAGGATATATGAGGTATTGAATATCAATAATTTTCATATGTTCTTCAAACATTACAACATTTTAAGTCCTTAGGAATGCACCGCAAGAGTGCCTACTAGGCGAGTTAGGTTTAATGCACACATCATTGGCTAAGAATGGTGATCACTTCGTTTAAGTCATGTTTATTCCTATATTCATGGTTCGAAACTTTATGATTCATATGACTTAAGGTGATTACAATTATGCAGTCTATTATCAAGGTCTTAATCTACGTGAAAAGCCATCATCATGGCTTACATACAAGCGCAATCACGTAAATATGGAAAGCGATAAACCATGTTGGAAAAGCTTAAAGGCACATAGAATTCATGTCATCATGCTTTTGACAAGAAACATTAAAATCATGTGATCATGCTAAAGCTTTTAAAACTTGTAATCATGCTCAAGCAAATAAAACTTTAACACAAGCTAAATTATCATGTTAATCATGCTCATGAAAGCTTTAAAGCCCTAGGCATGATTCTTTCTATTTTCCGTATTTTATTACATTAGAAAATTATTCTATGTGCCTTTATAACCAATAAAAACTATTCTAAACTCTATAAAATCATCATAAATCCACATAAGAATAAACTACAATCATATTACATGAATTTAGAGCTTTAAAACATGAACCCTAATTATTTTTCATAACTTTATAAACCCTAATTTTATAAATTCAATTCATGAACAACTTAAAAACATAATCTTAAACTATTAAACATGATCATAATGATAATCATCATGCATAAAAACAATTACAAAATATAATTTGTGCAAAGATTAAAATAAAAATTGAAAAAGAATTTTTTTTTTACTCGTGAAAACCGAAGAGAGGAAGGAGGAGGATGGCCGACTGTTAGCTGCCCTTTTTTAATTTTCTGGCTCTTTTTTTTTTGTAAAAGCTTTTCAAGTTTAACTTCATTAATTGTTCTTGTATTATTGATTAGACCATGGGCCTTTTATTTTTGACATATAACTAATGAGCTATATTTTGAGACCGAGGGTCCGAGTAGGGGAAAAATGGCAATATTTTGTGGAGGGTTATCCAACTTACTCCCAAAAATAATCGCCAAAATGAAGTTTTAAGTGAGACAACTTCCATATTTTTTGTTTTCATAAGGGGCAACAAGCAAATGTCATAAGCTTAATGAGATTTTGAAGCAAGTGGATTCATAACTAATTTTGAAAAGAATGTAGTCCCTAGGGTGTATAAGGTGGTGTAAGTATGGAGACTTGTAGCAACAAGAAAGGTCACAAATATGTATGCAAAGCTAGGTAGAAGAGTATGTACAAGCTAGTTATAATGTAAGTATGCTCAAATTAGCTACAAATAAGCACGAGGAAAACAACCAAAAATATGCACAAATGAACACGGAGGTGCCATAGCACGAGTTAGTAGGAAGCAAGGGATGGGGGTGTCTCAACTTTCCCTAAATTGATTTTTTTTTGAAAAAAAATGATTATTTTTTTGTACGAGAAGAATGAGGAAGAAAGAATAGCAGAAGTCAAAGATCCAAAATTGATTACAGTTGTTGTATAATGTGCTTGACAACGGTTATGATTCAAAGGGGAATGATTTTAGCTTGCTCATTTGTTCTTAGATTATGAGCCATCATCTTATACTTTCGTGATTGTCTTGTTTGAGAAGTTTGTTTCAAATTCAACTATTGGCTACTAGTAATGTGAATCTCTTTAGAGAAATAAGAGATCAATATTATAAATGCTTGCTCAAGTTTTGAAGTGTTGAAGATGATAATGCTTAAAGTAGACGAGTTGCCAAGTTTATGAAGCCCAAAACTAGAAGAGATAGGAAAGAATTTGGTGATGAGAGGATGATATGGAGTCAAAGTGATGACTCATGCTGCCATGGATAGGTATAAGATAGCTATGAAAATTCATCCTTTAAGAGAAAGTGAAGAAGTTAGATAATTTTGCGGAATAAAAAGGAACGAGTAAAGGAAGTATGGAAGTGTTTGAGTTAAAAGATGACACTACAAGAGTTGATGATGATGAGCATGAGAAAGGAAAGAAGCTTGATGAAGAAGAGTATGTGTGGAAAAAAAGGAAAGAAGGATGATATGTGTAGAAGAAAATGACTTGCTTTATGTGACATTAAGGCAATTTTCTTTTAAGGACTGTTGTGCGTCCTAAAATAAAACAGTATCCAAGACCTTAGGTGGGTCTTGTGTTCAAAGGACCCTTTTTTTATGGGCCCTTAAAATTTTACTCATGTTACATGTCCTTAAGATGTAGGACTATTAAGACCGCACCTTATGAAAGGTTGCATACTTATCCAATTCGGGTTGGAATCAGGTCTTACGTAGCTCTTGCTTCTGAGTTATTGATGTGTTGAAGGTAAAAACACAAGTGTTTTGCATTTTTGTTACACCTCAAGGAGGGCCTTTTCAGGGCTGTATCGTGGCTAAGCTTAGGATGTAAGAAAGAAATGGAAAAAAAACTCAAATACCCATAATTAACCCAAACTATGCTACAAACTTGTTCTTAGACTTAAGCAACTCTATTACTTAAAACTTTACTTGTTGACAACTTTTCATGCATTTCCATTTGCTTGAATTGAAAATAAGAGCTACTTTAACATTATTTGCTTTATGGAGTTGCATTTTAATTTATGTCCTCGTAGCATTCCCATCCCCAGGCTAAGTTTGATGTAGGTTGAAAGAAACATGTTATGTGTTTAGGCACAAACGGGCTACGAAGAAAGTGGATCATAATGTAGGTTATTCAAGATAAGGGAGACATTTTTAGGATTTCAAAGGTGCCTC
This sequence comes from Suaeda aralocaspica, assembly GCA_016808085.1. Classification (NCBI taxonomy): domain Eukaryota; kingdom Viridiplantae; phylum Streptophyta; class Magnoliopsida; order Caryophyllales; family Amaranthaceae; genus Suaeda; species Suaeda aralocaspica. The sequence continues at coordinate 15,170 of PYUH01000332.1, read as the reverse complement.
TTATGTTGGTGTATTGCATCTTTAAATAAACACTAAGTGGACTTGGAGTGAGCCCCTAATTTTTGAGACTTAAATTGAGCCTCAATTGAACTTTTAGGCTCGTGATGACTGGGCCTATGGTTAATAAAGTAAAGTTTGTTGCCCAAAATAGAATTTATTTGAACCACTTTGCTTTAATAACTTAATTAAGGAATTGACTCATTTAATTTAAAGGATGTAAAATATAGAGTAAGCTGTTCAAGGTGCGGATGCGTCAAATTGAGGATGCATTTGATATGAACAACGTAGTCTATATTATGCCAATTATGCTTTAACTTGTTCTTCATTGCCATGTTGATTAACTCAACTTGATGAGTTCATTCACTTGTAATTGTTTAATCAAGACGTGATGAGTAGAGAGAATGTACAATTTGAAGATGAAATGAATTTCATTTTATTGATAGTTCAGATTAGTACATAAATGATACTTGGCAGCATAAGTCTCAAACTCTACCATGAAAGAAGAAGAAAAGAAAAGAGAGAAATTAAACTAGGGAAGTGAATGAAGTTCTAGTTTTGGTCCAAATCATGTTTCCTGTATGTATGCGTCTACATCGTCTTGAATAATGTTCTTCGGATTTTCTTGAGTTTCCATTTGAAGAAATTTAAATAATAACCATAATTGATTGAATCTTCATTATATTTCAGTCCAAACTGTAGAACTTGGGTCTATTGATCAATAGATTCTAAATCAAACATTTTGGAGTAGGTTGAACCATGGGCTCATAATTTAAACACTTAGAATGATGTGTTTGATGCAAAGGTGGGATGGAGTGTTTAAAAAAAACTAGTAGCCAATATAGCACATATTATCACTTTCTAAAGCAAACAAATTTTCTTTTGTTTACATTAGGCATTTTTTCATCATTTTCTATGCCAATAATATGTAGCAACCCTTGCAATTTCATTTTTATAATGATTGCACTTAAAAGAATGTGACCATTTACTATGTGTCGATAGATAAAATGTTGAAAAAAAACCAAAATGGGTTTTTTATTGAACCATAACAGGCTCTAAAATAACTTAAACCCCTTTTAGTTGGGGTTAATTATGATTTAATTTTGTATAAGTGATTTCAAATAAATACTACATATTCATCAAAATTATTCAAATACATGACTTTTTAGCGCAAAAAAAATTTCTAGCGCTAGCTTTGTAGCGTGACAAAAGAAGTAGCGCTAGCAAGGTAGCTTTATTAAACTTGTGACGCTAACAGTGTAGCGCAATTAGAAGAGTTGCACTGTTTGTGTAGCGTTGTAGAGTTAGTTACGCTGCAAGTTGCTATTGATTTTTGCTAAGTTATCATTAAATTTGTATTTAATGGGTTTGGATTCATGTCCATGTTGCCCATATATACGTTATTTAGGCCTAAATGGGCCTATTATTAAACTAAAATTTTGAAGCATTGGTGATGATGCTATTTGTATGTGAGTCATAAAAAACATTGATCAAAATCTTGCATTGTCAAGCAATAAGTAAACTTCAGATTATTATTCTTAGATCCTGACAAAGAGATGATGAGGGAAGACAAAAAAAAAGATAGAAGAAAAATAGAAGAAAAAAAGAAACAAGACTCAACACTTAGAGTTATAACAATCAAGGTTACTTGGCGGGAAGCTCATAGGAAAAATAAAAATTAATACAATAAAAAATATAAATAACATGATTAACCTTGATGGTTTTTTTTTGAGTTTTTTTTTTTAATTTTTAATTCTAAGTGTTTGATTTTTTGAAAATAATACAAGGGAAAGTGAGATAGTTAAATTTATTAGAAATTTGGAATTAAACTAATAAAATTCTAAATGAAAGGAATTAATTAGTAAACTTCCAAAAGATTCGAATTATACTAAAAATCTCAAAAAGGTAAAGTATTTATAAAATCGTTAATATTATTTGATTTTTCTAATAAATGTTAAGTGTATAAGTTAGTTTCTATTTAATCAAACATACTATTAACCAAATCCTAAAAAGATCAAGGATTTGATTGATAATATCTTTTGCAATATTTTATTAACTAAATCAAATTTATTGGTGTATAAAAGAAATCTTTCAAGTAATCAAATGATATCAAAGAATATAATGTAAAATTACGGAAAATATTTTATGTAATCATATAATTTAGTTAGCTAATAAAATATTGTGATTGAAAAGATTTGAAAATCTCAGAAAATCTAAATATGTACAAAATATAAAAAAGAAAAACAAGCAACTATACAAAACAAAAAGGAAGCAATAATTACAAATTAATGCTGTCAAACAACGGTCAGTCATGGTCGGTCAAAAAGGTTCTACATCTAAGGAGTGTGCTCCAACACTTTGCGGTATAATAACCGTTAGTTATGAAGTTTCTCCCGTCTAAGTACCATGGGCGGCTTAGAAGTTGATGTAGTTGGGATAAGGTTATATATTGCTCGGTTGCTTAGAGACCATGGGCCCTACCAAGTCAATAGTTCCTTCCCGAAATGTAGAAGTATCACGGTAATCCTAAGGTGGTAGGGACAGTCGTATACCTATCAAAAGTAACCTACTACTCTAACTACGTATTCAGGGAAGTAGGGATCATATCCACAGGGAAGCAAGCAATTCTACTAATTCTAAAAAGTCACTTTGCCATAAGAGGCCTTTGAATATTGGGTTGAGACTAAAAAGTTAACTAGTACTAGGAATGAATCAATTAAGAAAAGAAATCTATAACTAAGCCTAGGACGTCGGTTCACCATAGAACAACAAATGAATAGCACACAATTAATTAACAGATTATTAACTTCCTTGAATTAAGGTTCACTAATTCTCTCGAATCTAGTCTCCTTCAAAACTCCTCTAATGGCTCTCGCTCACTTAGACTCGTTTTGCCTATTGTCCCTACGACCTAATTGTGGTAATCTTACCTCTCAGTATCGATTTCAACAATATCAGACTAACAATTAAACCTGGCCAGTATTTAACTGAAAGCAATAATAATTGACAACAGGAATTCAAGAACATTAACAATCAAATTAACAATTATGAACAAAACATCAAGAACGATCCATAGATCCCCTAGTTCTAGAAGGAAAACTACTCACTCATTATTGAAATTAAAGAAACTAAAGCAATAATAGAAATTAAAACTATAAACATGATTAAAACTAATAAATTAACAATAACTATAAAATTGGATCTTAACATGAAACTACTAAAACTAAAAACATAAATTAAAACTAAAATTAAACATGAATAAAAGAAACAAGAATTAACGATTGAATAAAACCTGAATTTTATTGAATTGAATGATTGAAAGAATTCCACAACTTAGAGAGAAAACTAGGGCTAAACTATGTTTCTATGAATAATAATGCGTAATTAGATTTTTAGGAGTACAAAATAATATATACTAAGGCTAAACAAAGCAAGACAGCGTGAAAATTCCTCCTCGGAGCGACCAGCCCGGAGGGGTCCGGGCGAGCAACCCCCACCCGGGCGCGCTGCCTCGACCTAGGCGGGTGGCTTGTTTGGCTCGTTTCTTGATTTTTCCTCGTTTATCCTTAATTACTTCGGTTAATTCCTTCTTTAATACTCCTAATCCTCAGTAGAGCTTCCCAAATGACTTCAACTCTTCACTAACTTCTTCAAGTGCTTTAAAAGGCTTGGAAAACAACGATAAATCATCGATTCCTGTAAAATCTTATAAAAAGCACAACAAACGCTCGAAATAGCAAAAGCTAGTAGAAATGGCTCAAAAGAGCCGCATTAGAGCCAAAAATTAATCGGGATCGGGGGTAAAATACATGTCAAATGTATATTAACTTATCAAATTCCCCCAAGCCAAACCCTTGCTTGTCCTCAAGCAAACAACTAAGCAAACAATGTCTTCACCCCTTTAACTTTGCAAAACAAAATCAACTCAAGTAATTCCGAGCATGTAAGTTCCTCTGCCAACCCATCAAAATTCCTTGACCGCCATCCACTTAAATCAAAATTAATTAGCCAACTATGCAAGAAATAGAAGTCGATGACTAGAGTAGCTCACTCGGTGTCACTCCATACATAAAATATATCAAAAATAATGAAGCTCACCCTTAATCCCAAATAAGAATGCAAATGCAAAGAGTGTTTAAATGCAAGTTTTGAGAACCCAAACCCACATCTCACACCTCATGCAAGTGTTTAAGGGTAGTCACTCAATCCTAATATGAAAGTCGACTCGAAATGCAAGTAATACTCACTAGCTTTGGCAATTGACTCACTTCACAAGAACTAAAAACATGCACATGCCAATCAAAAAGGTCTTTATAAGCTTGTAAAGTGGCTAGAGAGATGGGTAGGATAAAATTTGGGATAATGTGGTGGTAAATGCGGACTATACGCATAAAACAATCAAAGAACATCATCAACATCTCCAACATTTAACTCCAACATCAAACCAATTCTCATGGAATTACATCACACCATAAAACTTTACATTTCAACTACTCCAAATTATCACAAGCTTTTCTCTTTTTTCAACATCTTTCAATTTTTTTTTTCATTTTCTTTTTTTTGATTTTTTTTTCAACTTTCAAACTTTTTTCAAACTTAAGCTCACGACTCTTAATGACATGTCAAAGACAAAATCATCACACATACGTAACTAGGCCAAATAAGATATATAACATTCTAATTCTTTATTAAAAACTAGCTTAGACATTGGTATGCAGAGCCTTAATGTGAGACCTATTATTAAACTTTAACAACAACCATTTCACAATTTTCCAATCCTCCAAAACCTCCAACAAATGCAAAACAACAACAAAACAACTCCCCAACTCCCCCAAGCTAAGCTTGGGCATATATCATCTGATAGAACAAGGCCAATCAGGGTTGTAATGTGGCTAAAATGCAAACGAAGGATAAAAAGCTCAAAATAAAGACTAAGGGAAAATTTGTGAAGGAATGCCTAAAATCTAAAAGCTTCTAAAAGAAATGAATGCCTTTTATCATTCGCGACATGTAACACACCGAAGCCAAGTTACTAGAGTCAAAAGCCAAAACATGGATCATACAAGCACCGGGAACTAAGCACACATGAAAAGAAATAAGCATATAATAATGTACGCGGCTCAAATCCTCCTGTTAACACAATTCAAGCCTCTACTCTACACATGGCTATGATGGCAAGACAAGAAACTGTTTCAAGCTAAGTCAAGTTCAAGTCCAAGTTGGCAATTCCCAAAACATAACTCATCACATGCCCCCAAATCAATCAAAAATATTTTTAAATGAAATGCGGGGCACAGGGAAGTCACCATTCACAAAGTTTCATCATACAAACCATTCAATCAATCAATCAACTAAAGTTAACGCTAAAAGCAAAACAAAAATCTAAACTATGAAAGCAGTACATTTTTTAGGTCATATGTAAACTCCTACTTCTAACAAGTAGTACAAGCCATATGACTAACCTAAGAAAGCAATAAAAACTACACTAGAAATCAATAAAAACTAAACTAAGAAAGCAATAAAGTTACCTTCCCCAAGTCGGACTCAGCAATGTCCTCATGCTGAAGGAAGTAAAGTGAGAGAGAAGACAGATGGTGGAGGGGTTTAGGGAGTCATTGTAATACCCCACATTTTCACATATTTTAGGAAAGTTTTCTTGTACTTTATTCGTAAAATTTTAATATTTTTATTGAAAAAAATAAATATGTCAATGAGCATATTAAATTAAAAGAAATTAATAATAATAAAATAAATAAAACAAATAATAAGTTTTGGTTGAAAGTAATTATTTGTGTTCTTAAATAATATTTTTATGTTTAAAAATATTTTAAAAGACTTCTAGGTTTCCTAATTTATTTTGAGGCAAGGGCCTAAAGGTAATTTCCACTTGTTAGGATTAGTATGGGCTTTTCCAAATCCTACTTTGGGGCCTATAAATATCCCTTAAAACCCAAAATTTCAGATTTTCTTGCTCATACTAGTCATTAGGATTGCAAAAATTTAGAGAGAACAGAAAAAAAGGGATTGTGATTTCCGAAAAAAAAAAGAAAAAAAAAACTGCAGTTGTGCAGTTCGGGAAAAATATTATTTTGGGGTGTCTTGGGATCCGTGCCAGCCGGACCCCACCGCTACTTGCCGCCGCAGGACTCCTCCCCTATTTTGGTATTTTCCGAAAATCTTTTATATTAAAAAAAAATTTCTCCTTCTTTCTTTTTGATTCAATCTTGCAAATTCATGTTCATACTTATGCTTAATCATGTTTTTATGAATTTTGATCATGTTTTAATAAAGTATGATTTGTTTTAAGGCATGAATTAAAATTGTTGTTCATGAAATTTTAGATTAGGGTTTATAAATTATGCATGTAATGAATTTTCAAGAGTTTTATGATATAAACTTCAATATTATAATCATGAATTATTGTTGTGTGAATTTATGATGATTTTATGAAGTTTAGATTGATTTTTAAAGGCTTTGAAAATAAAATAAATTGTTGTCCAAAATTTATAATCATGAAATTCAATGGAATAAATGTTTTGATCATGTTTTGGGTTATGAAAAATTGTTCTAAAGTGTAGATTGGTTTCACAAATATGTTGGTTGATTGTAGAAGAGTATTATCATGAAATTTTGATGTTTCTTATAAGTTTTTCTAGACTTTAAAGTTAGTAAATAAATCTGAAATTTTTATAAAAACAAGTTAAAGTAAGTTTTAAGTGTTCATATTATGCTAGTATGATCACATATGAATTCTATGATGTTACATATAAATTTTAGTATGTTTTATGAAGTTTAAAAGTGATTTTAAGCATGTTTAACATGCTGTCCAGAATTTATAAAGTGAATAATTAGGCTTTTAAAGTATGTGATTAGCATAAATTGATCATATAAATTGAGTAATACATTGTATGATTGATTTATGTGGTTTTTGAAGCTTTTCAAGGAGTTTTGATAATTTTATATGGCTGTCCACTTTTCTAAAGTGGCATAAAAATTATACTAAGATTTTATAAATCACAATAAGTCCCGAAAACCAAGTAGTCATACAATAGAAAAAGTAAAGTGTAGTATGGAATTGAATAGAGACCATATAAAGAAGTTTTGGACAAAGTTTCCAATATAGAAGTTAGTTATAGTTGTTGTAGAATTTAGTCAACAAGGTTTTAATTTAGTTTCGGTTTTTCCCTATGTAGGAGACTTTGAACTAGTCCACTTCTAGAAGCTGTGGCGGAGCACCGTTACTTTACAAGGTACGTAAGTACTAAAGATAAAAAAAAGAGTTAGAATGCATGCTTGAACAATTCTTGATTACATGAAATCTTGTATGCATGTTTTGAATCATGAATTTATGTGCAGGACAAGGTTATTAGTAGAATGTTCTTAAAGTATGATGACATTCCGTGTTATATAGAAAGTTAAATTTTTATAAGCTTGAATTGGAATGTTATGAGCAGTTTAATTTGGCCAATGGTTTATTGATTAAGGAAGGAAGTTATTTTTAAGTTGGTTAGTTACTTAATCAACAAGAAAGGTAGTTGTGAATTTTTATTCACATGATTAAAAGAAGTTACGAGCAATTATTTTAGACATGTTGCCACTCACAGTTTAATGTGTGGTCAAGGAGAAAGTAAGTAATTAGCCACTCACAGTTAATGTGTGGTAAAGGAAGTTCAGTTTAATTAAAGGACACACATAAGATTAATTTGGAATTATCTTAAGTTAAAGATAATTAAATTGGGTTACTTGCTTTGATGCATGTCTTTATGTGATGTTGCGGCATGAGAGTCATAACATTTCTAAACCTGTTAAATCACGTAAAGTTTAAGAGGACTTGTATCAAAACTCTTGGAACGTATATACCTTGAGTATGAACAATGGGGGGAGTTGTACAGAACAGTGATCTATGACTTCTAATTGGAGTGCAAGACGTTGTACTCTTTTCTATTTTTAGTGCGCTGGATATCCGTCACTTTATGTGACATAGTAATACCTTCTTGGAGTTGCTCCCAAGTTGGTGCCCAATTGGGCGATTTTAAGGAGGAAACTCGTTCGATGCAGGATCCATAATTTTAAATATAATAATTAATTTAATTGGGTCCATGTACAGGTAAGAAGGTCGTCAAAGGTAAGTTGAGTGCATATTTTATTTCTTATTGTTGTTGCATAGCCTTTAGTAATTATGTACTCAGCTTTGCTGACTGTTTGTTTTATGTGCATGGCTTTGTCTTGGACTTGGCCTTACAATGACCCACTTGTGGTGAGTAGTTGTCTAGTAAATAAAAAGCTGCAGGTACAAGTGGGCATAAGTCATTTCATGATGGGCTGGAGTGAGAGCACTTGCTGTGTTTTGTAGCTTTACTTTATCCTGTTGCTTATGAAGACTAACAGTTATCTTGGATGTTATTTGATTTCTAAAGACTTTAAATATTAGTTTTGGTTTGGTTTTTAAGGGCCGTTAATATGATTCCGAAGTGTAATAAGTTTAAAGTTGATTTTTAATTTAATTTGAGTTTGTTTTGAAGTTTACTTTTAAATTGTTTTCGTTTTAAGACTTTATTTGTAGTACTTTGATAAATGCCTTAGCCGTTATCACGGTGGCGGTAATACTTTGGTTTTTCCATATTTAGAAGTTTTAATAAATATAATCCTTAACAATTTTAAAATGTTTTCCGGAAAAAAATAGGAAGTAAGAAGTTAGGAAATTCCAGGGTGTTACAGTCATGGTGGTGTTATATGATGTATATGGGGAAGAAGATGTAGTTGTGCAAGAATAAGAAAGAGGCGTGAGTGGTAGATGATATTGCATGTAGCATACACGGATTGAAGTTTGACCACCTCTCACTATTTCAACCATATCTCACAAAGTATAATTCTGATTAGCCTGATTCGTATTGCATTGGAAATAAGACTCAAAGAGATTTCCAACGGTAGGTCGTAAGCCTCATGGAACGTCCTGGATAAAAAGTTATGGTCGCTTAAAACTGACCCTATGGAACTGCCGCGAACACGTCTATTCGCCCGGGTCAATGTCTTCTTGCCCGGGTACCCGGGCACACCGCCGTTTTCCAAATTTTCCCAAAAAAAACTAAATATTCCAATTTGGATTGTGCGCCCGGGTCGATGTCCATTTGCCCGGGTCATGGCTGTTCGCCCAGAGAGGTCCGATCGGGCATACGACTCCTTCGTGTTTTCTTCCTTTTTGCTTCAATTTTCACCTATAAACACACCAAAAACACTTGGAAGACATTGTTAGTCCCTCACTCTCCTCACTAAAGCTAAGAATACAGCTAAAGTCCTACTAAACTACAAAAATAAAAATGAAAAGGCTACTAAAAACTAAACTACCTACGGGTTGCCTCCCGCAAAGCGCTTCTTTAAGGTCATTAGCTTGACCATGTTACCTCATAGCTCATGGAGGATCGAAGAGTGAACGTGAACCACATTTAGTTAAATAATCAAAGCAATTAGGAGTTATTGGTTGCACAAATGCCTCACGTTCCTTGGTAAAAATCTCATCCTTTGTCGTATTCACATTGCAAGCATAAGAAGATTGTTTTCGAGGTTTCCGGCGTTTCTTGGGACGGGATTTCCGTTTCTTTTGATCCTAACATAGCTTGTTATTAGCATCATCTTCATCACCTGCAATAGAATCCAAACACAAAGGAGCCTCCAGAAGATCCTTATTATGGGATCGAGGCAAGTCATTGAGAATAATCTCATTTAGAGTATAAATTGCATGACACGATTGTTCTATCATAAAACTTTTCAATGCACTATCAAGGTTAAAAGTAACCTTGTCATCACCTACAGAAAGATTCAAATTTCCATTCTTTATATCACCTGCAGTATTTAAGAATGGCCTACCAAGAATAATAGGGATGTGTGCATCCTCCTTCATATCCAACACTACAAAATCAATGGGAATGAAAAAATTCCCAACTCTTACCGAGACGTCCTCCAAAATACCTTTTGGGTACTTCACAGTTCTGTCCACCATCTGCAAGGTAATGTTAGTAAACTTTAAAGAACCCATATCTAATTTCTTACAGATAGACAACGGCATAACACTCACACTGGCCCCTAAATCACATAAAGCTTTATTAATAAATAGTGGACCGATGTCACAAGGTATCGAAAAACTTCCGGGATCCTTGAGTTTAGGTGGAGACTTATTCTGCAAAATAGGACTACATTCTTCAGTTAAAGCAATAGTCTCTACTGAACTCAATTCCTGCTTCCTGCTCAATATGTCTTTTAAAAACTTAGTATATGTAGGTACCTGCGTAATCAAGTCAGTAAAGGGCACAGTAACCTGCAAATTTTTAACAATATCGAGAAACGTACGGAAATGATTATCATTCTTACTTCGATCTACCCTATGCGGGAAGGGTAGTGGCACCTTGGGAGGTGTCAATATATCAACTGGCTTGTCAGCTACCGGGACTGTCTTCTCCGTGGCATCTTTCTCTCTAGAGGGTGTCGGCTTTGCGATCTCCTCAATCACCACATTACTAGTCTTGCCAGTCTACACTCCTATCTTTGAATCAGCATCATCAGTGGGCATCTTAGCACCTTCATAGTGGGTCCCTCTTCTAGTAGTGATGGAGTTGTAATTCTCTCTCTAAGCTGGTGGATTCGGTTGAGGAGGTAGTTGACCCTGTTGCCGCTGAGCTGTGGGCTGTGCAATCTGAGATAGCTGGGTTTCTAGCTTCTTATTGTGAGCCTGCATTGCCTCTATATTCTTCTGCATCTGCAACATCATATACTTTAGCTTTGAAATTTCACCACTAGGTTGAACTGGTGGTGCTGGCAATGGTGGTATGCTGAAACCTGGTGGGTGTGGTGGTATTAATCGTTGCATCTGCTGGTGAACCTGCTGAGGTGGTATAGTTTGCTGAGGATTCTGCACATTGTTGTTGTTCTTGTAGGAGAAGTATGGATGATCCTTCCACCCTGGATTGTATGTATTAGAGAATGGGTTGTTCTTGTAAGTTTGGAAGGCACACACTTGCTCTACTGAACTAGTACATGATTGAGAACTGTGACCGAATGAACCACTTGAATCACAAAAGGGCTTAGTGCATTCCGAAAGTGCAGCCATTGCAGCTACAGGTGATGGTGGAGGAGCTGTAATACCAATCTTATCGAGCTTCTGGCTTATGGCATTGATCTGTAAAGCTAAACTTTCATATTTATCATCAACCACATGCTTTCCACCTTTCTTCAAATGTCCCCTGGGATTGCCAAACTGTGAGTTATGAATAGCAATTTCTTCGATCAAATTATATGCAGCATTAACCTCTTGGTTCATGAATCGACCACTAGCAGCTGAATCTAATAATGTTCGCCTCTCATTCCCTAAACCATTATAGAATGACTGGACTAGGAACCACTTCTCAAGACCATGATGTGGGAACTATCTCAATAAATCCTTGAATCTCTCCCATGCTTCATATAGTGTTTCATCTGACTCCTGGTTGAAATTCGTGATCTTACTCTAAAGGATTGCAGTTCGCTCTAGAGGGTAATATTTCCTTTGAAATGCTAGAGCTAACTCTTCCCAATTGTTGATATTATCCATATTGAGACTGTTCAACCAAGTACGGGCCTTGTCTTTCAGTGAGAACAGGAACATCATTCTTCGAATGTAATCTTGAGAGACTCCAGCTTGATTAATCGTACCACAGTATTGCAGGAAGTTATTCAAATACAACATTGGATCCTCCATCAGTGTTCCTGCAAACTAATTCCTTTCCACCATATATACTAGAGCAGGCTTCAGTTCAAAATTTAGAGCCTCAGTATCAGGGAACAAATAACCACCTCCAACCGTTGCAGAACTGGGCTGGGAATAATCCTTCAACGATCGTGGTTGCGGGACCGGCGGTGGCGGTGGCTGTGCATCATTATTCGGTATGTTGTTCTTGTTAATGTGTGACTCTTCCATTTCTTCCCTATCAGAATTCTCAGAATTGCTCAATACAGAAAAGAGTTGTGACACTTCCGATAGTATCCTTTCAGAAAGAACAACTCTCTGCAACCTCCACTTCCTTCTACGGCTCCGCTTGTGTAATGAGCGTTCTGGTTCAGGATCAATCTAAACTGGCATGCAAACCTAGTACCTGCACACGAATCGAAACTGTAGATATCCGTAAAAACTGTCTCAAAGAACAATGGGTTCCTTGAGACAAAAAAGGACAAAATAACCCGACTAGTAGAAATTAAACTATTGCCTCCCCGGCAACGACGCCAAAATTTGGTAGGGACAGTCGTATACCTATCAAAAGTAACCTACTAGTCTAACTATGTAGACAGAGAAGTAGGGATCGTATCCACAGGGAAGCAAGCAATTCTACTAATTCTAAAAAGTCACTTTGCCGTAAGGGGGCTTTGAATATTGGGTTGAGACTAAAAAGTTAACTAGTACTAGGAATGAATCGATTAAGAAAAGAAATCTATAACTAAGCCTAGTACGTCGGTTCACCACAGATCAACAAATGAATTGCACACAATTAACTAACCGATTATTAACTTCCTTAAATTAAGGTTCACTAATTCTCTCGAATCTAGTCTCCTTGAAAACTCCTCTAATGGCTCTCGCTCGCTTAGACTCGTTTCGCCTATTGTCCTTATGGCCCAATTGCGGTAATCTTACCTCTCGGTATCGATTTCAGCAATATAAGACTAACAATTAAACCTGGCCAGTATTTAACTGAAAGCAATAATAATTGACAACAGGAATTCAAGAACATTAACAATCAAATTAACAATTATGAACAAAACATCAAGAACGATCCATAGATCCCCTAGTATTAGAAGGAAAACTACTCACTCATAGTTGAAATTAAAAAAACTAAATTAATAATAGAAAATAAGACTATAAACATGATTAAAACTAATAAATTAACAATAACTATAAAACTAGATCTAAACATGAAACTACTATAACTAAAAACATAAATTAAAACTAAAATTAAACATGAATAAAAGAAACAAGAATTAAAGGTTGAATAGAACTTGAATTTTATTGAATTGAATGATTGAAAGAGTTCCACAATAAGGCTAAACTAAGAGGAAACGCGTGAAAAATCCTCCTCGGAGTGATCCACCCAGAAAACAACTTTACTTCGTTAATTCCTTCTTTAATACTCCTAATCCTTAGTAAAGCTTCCCAAATGCCTTCAACTCTTCACTAACTTTTTCAAGTGCTTCAAAAGGCTCGGAAAACAACGATAAATCATCGATTCCTATAAAATCTTATAAAAAGAACAACGAACACTCGAATAGAAAAAGTTAGTAGAAATGGCTCAAACGAGTCGTATTAGAGCTAAAAATCAAACGAGATCAGGGGTAAAATACATGTCAAATATTAACTTATCATAAGGCATGTTTGAAACACATGAGGCCAAGTATATGTTACATGTATGCAATATGACTAAAACATGCAAATGTTCTAAATATAACAAGTGTATAATTTGAGAGAAAATTTTCAAGTCTCACCCTCTTTTAATCCCCAATGGAGTCGCCACTGTAGGGGCCCCGGATTTTAGGGTCTTAAAAAATTGGCTTAAGGAAAGGTGAAATGGACTTTGTTTAGAAGTATTTTGCAAAAAAAACAGGAGAGTAGGAATTTCAGTCGCGCTAGCGTGGTAGCGTCACAAACTTTGTCACGCTGACAGTGCAGCGCAGCTGTAGACACCTAATTTAGTCCCCCTGTCCCGCGGCAGGACTCTATGATGATTAAAAAACTCATTTCTCTAGAAGATTGGATAATCGAGTATACTTGGGCTTAAAAATAAACCTCATTCTTATTTCACGGATATTTTTATCCAAATGCCTCTTTTACTATTTTAAATAAATGAATAAAATAAAATAATAATAATAATAATAATAATATTAATAATAATAATAAATAAAATAAACAAAAATAAAAGGTGTTTAAAAAACGTAGCGCAGTTAATTTAGTCGCGCTGACAGCTCAGCGTGACTAAGCTAACAGCGCTACCCTAGTAGCGTGGTAGGGTTCCCTGCGCTACAGGGCCAGCGTGATACGACGTACCACGCTAGCAGCCCAGCGCGATTAGGGTTCCCACGTTGTTATAAAAATCCTCATTTCCTTCGTTTCTCAACACATTTTTTAACTCACTTTCTTCCTCATACTTAAATAATCCGAGTATTGCTTTTAACAACCTCTTTTTATTATAATTATTTATTATTTTATTTGCTATTTATTTTACTAAAAAGTGGCTACAAATTTTAATAATATCGAAACAATAATTCGAAACTCCGCCTAAATTAATACTCGACGAAGACAATCTTCAAAGGAGAAGTGGTACGTTTCCTGAGAGCCCTAAAAATCATGTTTATGGACTTTTAAGTTGTTGTTTCACTATTTATTTACTGCTTTATCATGTTATTATTGTTAAAGGACTTAAAATTGATTGTTTGCAACGCTTAATCATGATAATTCTTTCGGACAAATCTAATCATGTTAGGCTCCTTAAATTGATTTTAATAACAGTTTGAGTTAAATTAATTAGTTTTTTTTTGTGATTCACTAACAATACAATGCTTTTTTTTTTGTGAATTTTGTAATTGATATTTTTGTGTGATTCTAATTAAATGTAATTTCTGTATGGTTAAGAGGAAACTAGTAATGGCCGCCTATGGGCTAACCAGACGCACTCCGTCATGTTAGTACCTTCGCCCCCGAGTCCTATCTTTGGTTCCCTCGACCACAACTTGGAGTCATGCCCATGGGATCGGAGAGGATTTCCGTGCAATTTAGATAAACATCCCTTATTCGAGTCCCATTCGTATCGAATCTAAATACACGGTTTACGGGTTTAGTTCCTAAAACTCTTTGGCGACTTCTTACTAGCATCGTCCATATTCGTATATTATTATCTCACTCGAAAAAAAAAAACAAAAAAAACACAAAATTGGCGTAGCGTGACAGTCTTTGTCACGCTAACGCCGCAGCGTCACAATGTCTGCCGCGCTGCACCTGCAGCGTGACAAGCTTTGTAGCGCTGCACAGTCAGCGTGACAAACTCTGTCACGCTACCACGCTAGCGCGACTGGAAATTCTTGCGCTCTTTTTTGCAAAATACTTCTAAAAAAGTCCATTTCACCTTTCTTTAAGCCAATTTTTTAGGTCTAACTCGACCTAT
>PYUH01003469.1:0-31066 GCA_016808085.1 Suaeda aralocaspica | reverse complement strand
GCAACCTTGGGGGATTAGTGGGCTTATGGGAGACACAAGGCGTCTTGGGTTGGCTAGGGGTGGATTTCTCCGTGTGCATGGTGGCATGCACAAGCTTAATCACGTAAATGTAAAGCAAGTATAGTTAGTAGTTTTAGAAGTTGTTGAGCTATATGGGTTTTCTTCCCACGTCATTTGATAGGGTTTTTACCATATGGTGTTTTGTTATTTTCTT
Source organism: Suaeda aralocaspica (assembly GCA_016808085.1). Taxonomy (NCBI): domain Eukaryota; kingdom Viridiplantae; phylum Streptophyta; class Magnoliopsida; order Caryophyllales; family Amaranthaceae; genus Suaeda; species Suaeda aralocaspica. Next base: position 30,852 of record PYUH01003469.1, on the reverse strand, counting down.
GATTAGTTTATGAGTCAAGGTTGATGGAATCAAGTATGAGAAAACAAAAATGGAGGTTTCTGAAATAAAGATTGATCTTGAAGAGTTTCTTGAAGTTCTTGAAATCGCAAGTCCAACAAAATCAACGAGAAATCAAGCAATGCATATGGCGGGATTTTGGAAGATTTTGAAGTTTTGGGCAACGTTGTCAACGCGGGATTTTGTGTTGTTTGACTTTGTCAACCTAAGTTGTTATCTGATATATGGTGGTTAGATTTGATTTGCAAAATACTAAAGATTTAGACTAGAAATCAGATTACAAAATATATGGTGCAAAGATATGTATCCGGTTTTGTTAGGATTTTCTGTGTATCCTAACTTAGTTTGTTATACCATGTATCTAAAGTAGTTAGTATATGTTTAAGATTCTGAAATATTGTGTGTGTAGTTTTAGCCTATAATAGGATGTAAATTACATCATAAAATTCAGATTATAGAGATTAAACACAAGTGTTTTCCGGTTTTTCTTTGTTTCACGAAGTAAACAATTTTTTGAGAGTTTCTTGTGAGAAATTCGAATTGAGTGATGTGCTTTGCTTTATCTCACGTGAGGATAGTTCTTAGGATTTGAGGGTGCTTTGCTTAATCAAATTCTACAATTATTCGCCTTAGAAGTTCAGTTTGTGGTGCGTAGCTTTATCAATTTGAAGTCTAAGTTTCTTTGTGTGAGTGGCGTTTGTCTATACAAAATTCACATCACTTTTGGTGCTTTCGTTGAGAGAATTCATTCAATCTCAGTGTTCAATATCAATTATCATGGCTCAAAGGTGGAGAACGAAATCCACAAGGATTACACGAAGGGTTTGAGCTTGGCTCAAGCAAGGAGCTACGTATGCAAGAGAGATGACGAGTTAAAGGCTCGTTTAGATGAAGTCCTAACTATTATGGCTTCTACCAAGAAACCTCTACCAAATCTAAACAAGAGGAGGGCTCATCATCAAGTAAAGTGAGCAAGAAGTGTGAGGAGTGTACGTAAACCAAAAAAGGGATACTCATCAAGTTCAGGACGATGAGGAACCAAGATCAAGGCCAAACATAAGGGAAAGATGAGGGATGATGATCGAAATCTTAAGCTCAAATTCTTGAGTATAAGGAGGTATGGATCCTGAAAATTTCTTGATTGGATTCGTAGGGTTGAAAGGATTTTTCGTTACAAGGAATATGAATGATCATAAGTCTTACCAATTGGCGGAATTAAAACTCACTTCCTATGGCAGTTTATGGCTTGAGGTTTACAAAAAAGAGAAGGAAGAAGGTGGGGTTCAAAAATTCTTCATGGTCCTAAATTGAAGGGATGATAGGAAACGTTTTTTTCCTCAAGATTTCGAAAAAACAATTTCATCAAGATGCATACTTTAAACAAGATAGAAAACGGTTGATGATATATGTGGAGTTTGAAAAATTGATCATGATTTGTGATTTAGGGAAAAGGGGACCACAAAGTGGCTCGTTTTGTGGCTGGTCTAGATGAGAATATAAGGGAGAAGGTCGATTACACCTTATTGGATCTTTGATGAAGTTGTAGAGTGGCAGCAAGGTGCTTTGCAAAACAGTCGAACGCAAAAAAAAGACATCTTCATAATACCACTATGATTCTAAAGAAAAGCGTGATACTTTTTCTCCAAAAACCAAACTTTGATAAGTTCTAGATCCCCTTTCATCAAGGATAAGAGGTCTCATCTTCACGCCGCATCATGAAGTCCCACTTCGCCGCATGTTGTTTGGTATGGTTGCAGTGTAAAGGGCAAGGTCACATTCAAAGAGATTGTCCCTCATGTTGGTTACAACAACTCGGAATTGGGCAGATGGGGAAGGCCTTGAAGAAGATGAGGAGATGTATGGGATGAGGGAGAGAAGAGTATGGCAAATGATAAAATATGAGGAAGACACGGAGGAAGTCCAACATAAACACAAGGCCAATCCTTAGTGTTACGTAGGGATTACAACTCAAGGTGCCACAACCTTTGGAGAGTCAAGGGATAAATTTTTCTCACAAGTGTACTGTTCAGGCAAGCTTTGTGATGTATCATAGATACTGGGGTTGCACAAATGTAGTATCTACGTTGTTGGTGAAAGCTCGCAATTCCTACAAAGATACATCCTCACCCATACAAGCTACATTGGCTTAGCAACACAATGATGTTAAGGTAAACAAACAGCCTTGATTTCGTTTAAATTGGAATTTGAGGATCAATACTTTTGGATGTTGTCCTATGATCTGTCATATATTATTGGGTAGACCTTGGCAATATGATCGTTTTGTGAAGTTTAATGGAGAACAAATGTTATATTGTGCGTAAGAACCCTAATAAAAATCATATGCATTGAAACCCTTGATGATTTCTAAACCTAAAACAAGCATGGGTATTCTAAGGTGTTTTGTTGGTGGGGGAAAGGAGTTAGAAGGGAGTTGAAAACCAAGTTCTATGTCTTACATGTTGTTACCAATGAGGTACAACAAGCCCAGAAATTCCTAGGGTTTTGCATCCTATTTTGAATGAGTTTTCAGATGTGTTTCCAATGAGTTACCACCAGGATTACCACCACATAAGAGGGATTGAACATCAAATTGATCTTATTCCTGGATCTCAAATTCCGAACAAGCCTGCATATAGATGTAATCCAGAGGAGACAAAGGAGATACAAAGGCAAATTGAGGGTTTGGAGGGGATACGTGGAGAGAGCATAGTCCATGTGCTGTGCCCTTATAGTACCTAGAGGATGGGACTTGGAGAATGTGTATTGATTCAAGGGCAGTTAACAATATAACTCAAGTATAGGTTTCCTATACCTAGATGGGATGATTTGCTAGATGAATTACATGGGTCTCAATTGTTTTCAAAAATTGATTTGAGGAGTGAATATCATCAGATTTGCTTTATAATGGTTGTCATGCCTTTTGGATTAACTAATGCACTAGTACTTTATGAGGTTGATGATGAGGTCTTAAAGCCATACATTGTAAGTTTTGTAGTAGTATATTTGAGATGTATTTTGGTGTATGCAAGAATGTTAATGATCATCTAAGCCATTTAAGAATGTGTTTGGGACATTAAGAGAACAAAAGCTCTATGCTAAGCTCGAAAAGTGTTATTTCATGGTACCAAGTGTGACGTTTTTGGGGTAATTGTTGTCCAAGAGGGTTTCTGTTGATCCATCTAAAGTGAAGCTATAAAATCATGGCCAACACCAAAGAACGTGACTGAAGTACGGCTTTTCATGGTTTCTTTCGTTCTATAGGAGGTTTGTGAACGAGAAATTAGTTGCTTCTTGTTTTCCACTTTCAATCAAACCCAAACCCTCGAAGTTGTGCTCATTGATATGCGTATCAGCTTGCTTTTGGAATGTCTTGGAGTCAGAAGAAGAATACGAGTGTGAATCCGCTTCATCATCATCATCCCGAAAATAGTGTATGGATTGAGGATCAAGCTTTCGTTGGAATTGTTGAGCCAAAACATCAATTCGAATATTATCCTGCTTTTGTCTCACGACCATAGCCTGTAGTTTTGTCATCATGTCTTGGATAAGTAGTATCAAATTTGAATCTTCCATGTTGGATCGAAAAAACCTTGAAATCTGATACCAAATTGATGTAGATTTTATGTGGTATTTGCAAATACGACCTTAAATTCACGTTTTGTTTGTCAATTAAACTCTCCACTCCTGGATTAATCTAATTGAAGGCTAATTAAGTAATACAATCCTGTAATTAGTTGATGTGAATTTGAATGAGGATTCAAGCAAGGTGGATGAATCTGTGAACCTGATGATTTATCCTATGGGTTTGAATGTGGATAGAAGACAAACATGGGTTACAAGACTCTCATGGGACGTTCCCATAGAGGAATAATGGCCTTTGGATGCAAGGAAAGAAAGGTAAGGCTAAGTGTGTTTGTTGAGCCTATGGGTTTTTTTCCACTCCACTTGGTAGGGTTTTTCCCATATGGTGTTTTGTGATTATCTTAGTAAGTCTATGAGTCATGATTGATGGAATCAAGCATGAAGAATAGTTTCTTGAAAGTTTCTTGATTAAAAGATTGAATCTTGAAGCATTTCTTGAAATTTTGAAGGAAATCTTGAAAAGGGCGCAAAAGGCATTAGGCGAGTCTTGGACGATTTTTGGGAAATCTTGGGTTCCTTATGTGTCCGTGATTTTTAGGCTTAATTTTTATAATTATCTTGTTTATTAATTATTTAGTTAAGTTGTTAGGATAATTTCTTGATTTGTTAGTTAGATAAAGTTTGTTAGGAAAGATAACATCAAAGTGTAAGTTGCATGATGATGTGGCAATCTTATCTTTAGTTTGTTACGCAAGTTGCACACAGGTAGGATTTATTTACCTAGCTTGTGTGTGTTTCTTATGTAGATTTTAGTTAGGATTTTGTTGTTGATTATACCTATAAATAATTTCAACAATAGGATGTAATTAATTAAGTTTTGATTCACAAAACAAAACGTATACTAGTTTGCGTCACTTTTGTTGTGCGTGAATACCATTACTAACTTTGTGATTTTTGGATTGAATTACACTGTTAGAACCCTAATTAATTATTCTCTGGATTGGTTTAATTAATTGGCATTCGTTCAAGCTATTTGGAGTGGATAACTTAAGATTGAATAACCTCGTGAGTTTTGAGTGTTATTCGCGAGTACCGCTTAAAATCCACATCATTAATTAACTAGGATCTAAAATTGTTAATCACTCTTGACTCACAAATTTATGATAGAAAATCAAACAAAGTTTAATCACTAAACTTGCGCAATTTTACGGAAATATTGAATTGAAATTTCAATGTGTAAAACTTAATTAATTACTTCCTAATGTTGAGATTATTTATATGTATAATGAACAACAAAATCTTAACTACAAAACAACAAAGAAAACACGCACAAACTAGGGAAATTCGTCCCTTTACAAGACAAACACACACACACACACTCAACAAGATAAGTGTGGCACCTCATCACTGCATCTTGATCTTATCTTGCCTAACAAACCCTAACAAACTAATCTAATCAAGAAAATATCCTAACAGCCTAACTAAATTATTAATAAACAAGATAATCATCAGAAATTATCCTAAAAATCACGAAAAATACTTGTTGCCCAAGATTGCCAAAAATGTCAAAATACACGCCCCTTGTTGTTCATCCATTTTGCACAATTTTCAAGAATCTTCAAGAACTTCAAGAAATTCTTCAAGATCCAATCTTTTAATCAAGAAACCTTAGAGAAACCACTCTTCATGTCTTTTAGTATATTTATGATGATCAAGAATCCACAAGAACTAATAATAATAATGTCCAAAATGAGAAAACCCTATCAAGTGAAATAGGAAAAAAACTGATGGACCAAACCAACTTGTTCCCTGTAACCACCATGTGTTTCCATCCTGTGAGTGCATTAATTAGAGTTACTATCAATTAACTTAAGTAATGGCTCACTCCACTAGTGACAAAGTATTAATGATCAATATCCAAAGTGTTGGCTAGGAAGCCACCACCACTAGAATTTAAAGTGTCAAGCTTAATCATTGTCACCCATACTTGTGATTTATCATTAACAAAACCAATGGGATTTATTAGTAGGTTGATTGGCTCATCCACTATTGGTGTATCATCACAGATATTCAAATTCACATCAGTCAAAGTGATTGATAGATTCACAAGAACTTGAGATTAAACGTCCTCTCAATGAAAGCACCAAATTTGATGTGAAATTTCTTACGATTTTGAAAACTCACAAGGGTTGACTAAATTTTCGATTTTCTAAAGGCCAAGCTACCAAAATTCTTAAATTTAGGTTGGTCAATTAGTCTTTGATTAAAGCCTTAGCACCCTCAAAGCCACTAATTAATCTCACAAGAGCATAAAGGAATTAACCACCAACTCTTTAAAATTTTTTGGAATTTTGTTTCAAGAAAACAAACAAACTTTTTATTCAACCCCAAACTTAATTATTTTACAAACTAATGTTGAGACTATTTATAGGAATAATCTTCAACAAAAGTCCTAGCTAAAAACAAAAAACGCACGCCTAAACACATAGGGGACTTGTCCCTCACACACACACCCCTACAAGATAAGCATGTCACCTCATCACTGCATCTTAATCTTATCTTGTTTAACAAACTCTAACAACTTATCTAATCAAGAAAATATCCTAACAACTTAACTAAATAATTAATTAACAAGATAATCATTAGAATGTAAGCTAAAAATCACTTCAAAAACTTGGTGCCAAAGAACTTGAAAAATCGTCAATTTTCACGTCAAGATTGCTTCGTCAAATTTGCGCATTTTCCAAGATTTCAAAGAAACTTTCAAGAAATTTTTGAAGATCCAATCTTTTAATCAAGAAACGTTCAAGAATCTATCCTCCATGTCAATCTTTTTAATTAATCTTTTAACCTCCTTCGAAGTTGATTGCACCACTATTAATCTTGTCATTTAAATTTATCACTGGTGCTGGCATCAAAAAGCTTCGTCAGCTTGTAGCAATGGAGGTTGATTCACAGTTTCTAGGGTGTCTTCATCAAAATCCTCCCCTCTCTGGATTTGAATGATGTCCTCATCATCTTCAACCACAATCTGGTAAATTTCTTCCTCAGTTGCCCATAATGTAGCTTGTTCCATAGCCAATGTGCGTCTTGAGGTACAAGCAGAAGCAATGTGCCCATAACATTGACATTTAAAACATCTCCTGCGTTCTTCATATTCTGCTTTAGAAACCACTTTTTTTGGTTTGTCCCCTTAAGAGCTAGGAGTTCTGCGTACTTGGTTTGTTTGTGGTGTATGATTCGCTTTTGCATGTTTATCCGAAGGAGTGTAGGTTGATCTACCAGTGAAAGGCACAAAATTTCGTGTGGATTCCTCATGTGAATTTTCATATGATCTTGGAAAACCCATGATGTGAATTTTCGTGTGAACAAAAACTCACAAGGGAATAGACTAAAATTTCGAATCTATAAAGACCAAGTCACCAAGATTCTTAATTTTAGGTTGATCAATTAGTCCTTTGATTAAAGCCTAAGCACCCTCGAAGCTACTAATTAAATCACAAGAGTATAAAGAATTTTAGGTTGATCAATTGGGAACTTATTTCATTAATATCACCACTATCACTGATACCTGCATTTGTATCATCCTCCCCTTCTTCAAAAGAGTTTGACCTCAAACTTCGAAATTGTTCATCAGGTATATATGGAGATAAATAACCAATGTTAAAAGTAGCATAAACCCCATATTCACGTGGTAGTTCAAGTTGATAAGAATTATCACCAACTTTCTTCAAAATTTTGAATGGCCCATCACATCTAGGCATCAATTTATTTTTCCTGTGGTTAGGAAACATTTCCTTCCTGAGATGTAGCCAAACCAAATCACCTTCCTGAAATGTGCGTGGGTTTCTTTGCTTATTGGCTCGCAATTTATACTGACCATTGACTTTTCCAATTCTTGCTCTGATCTGTGCATGTAATTTCTGCATATATACAGATATTCCATCCTTTGAAACTACATACCCTAGGAATGTAACACTACTTACCATGAAGTAACACTTCTCCAATTTCACATACAATTTTTGCTGCCTATGGATTTCAAAAACCTGTCTTTGATGCTGTAGATGATCTCCATTGTTTCTGCACTCATAGAGACCCAATTTGGTTTTGAAATTTGTTTTCCATCCATCCCCTTCTCTCATTAATTCCTCAATCTGTCTTTGTATTTCCTTAGTCTCCTTAGGATTGCATCTATACGCTGGTTTATTAGGAACCTAAGCACCTGGGATTAAGCCAATCAGGTGTTCAATGCCACTATCTGGTGGTAAACCTGGTGGTAAGTCATCTAGAAATACATCTTAAAATTCCTTCAATAGTGGTTGAAGAATTTTAGGGATTGCAGATGTTTCAACTCTCACATATTTTGCCATCAATAGAAATACTTGCTGGCAATCAGCCAATTTCCTCTCTAATTCCTTAGCATTAGTCAAAAACACTCCCTTTTTATTCTCCACATTCAGTTGCTTCTTGTTTTGCGCCACTTCTAGAGGTTTCAAAGTAATTGGCTTGTCAGTTTCCTGTTTCCTGATGATGTAGACATTGGTTCTTTCATCAAACTTCACAAATCGATCATATTGCCATGCGCTACCAAGAAAAATATGACAAGCATCCATTGGACAAACATCACATATCACAGAATCCTCAACTTTACCAATGTTGAAATTTATCAGGGCCTGCTTAGTCACTTTGACATCACTGGTGTTGCTTAGCCAATGTAAGTTATAAGGTTGAGGATGATTGTATGCGGGGTGATTCAATTTATGAATCAAATAGGTAGAGACCACATTAGTATAGCTGCCACTATCAATTATCACGTCACACAGCCTTCCCTGTACATTACACCTGGTCACAAAAATTTTGTCTCTCTGGTTCTCTTCAATTAGCGCAGGTTTAGACTGAAGAACCCTCTTGAGGACCAATGCTTGACCCTGTGTTTCTGCCTCTACTTCTTCCATATCATTGCTGCTTTATTCTTCTTTGGAATCAATATCTTCGTCCTCCCCTTTTTTAAGAAGAACATCTAAGTAGGCATCTTCAATTTCCTTTGCTTCCCTAGCGGTGATTACCCTGGAGTTTGGGCAATTTCTTTGTATGCGTCCTACTCCTTGACACTTAAAAAATTTCCTGTTGTCTTCAGGAAATGTCAGTGGTTTGATTGGAGTGGCTGCCCTTTTATCATTGTCGAACTTAGGATTAGCACTAGCTGGTTGAGAATACACCACTTCTTTCTTGGACTCATAGAATTTAAAGAATGTTTTTGGCTTCTTTGAATTCCCATGTTTTTCTACTCTGAGTGCCACCTTGCAGATCTCATCATAGGTCCAGTAGGGTTGCAATTCTACTTTTTCCCTAATGGATCCATCCAGCCTTGCCACAAACCGTGCAACTTTGTGATCTTCCTTCTCTTCTTGATCACACTATATTAGAAATTTTTCGAAAGCATTGATGTACTCTTCAACACTTTTCTGTCCCTGTTTCAGGGTATGCATCTTTAGGAAATTGTTTTGTTCATTTTCATGTGGTACAAACTTTTTCCTCAATACCCTTTTCAATTTGCGCCAAGAGCAAATTTTCGATCTTCCTTCCTTTTTGCGTTTTCTTTGTAATCCTTCAAACCACAGGCTAGCATAAGATGTTAGTTTTAATTCTGCCACTCTGAAGGCGTTTTGATCATCATACTTCTTGTAATTAAAAATCCTTTCGGTTCTCCTCAGCCAATCAAGGAAAATTTCTGGATCTAAACTACCGTTGAACTCAGGAACGTCCAACTTAAGGCTACGATTATCATCCTTCTGTTTATCACGCCTTCTATGCCTGTTTTGGTCATCTTCTTCACTATAACTGGTGTCATATTCACGCCTAGGCTTGTGTGCACTCCTGCTGGTATTTTCATCACTTGAACTTGCGTCACATTCATCAATTGCGTGACCCTTTTTCTTGTTTTTCGAATTTCCTGATACAAAATTCATTACTTCTTCCAACATGGTTCGCAACTCTCTAATTTCATTGTCTCTTCGGATTTCTCTGGCTTGTTCTAAGGACAATCCTTTTTCATAAGTTGCAGGAACTTCGTCACCACCACTTGCCATAGAAATGTTGCTTCATTTGTTTTAATTAATTAATTGATGAGCACTTGAGTGTAAAAGACCTTTCAACGAGAGCACCAAATTTGATGTGAATTTTCGTGTAAGCAAAAACTCACAAGGGAATAGACTAAAATTTCGAACCTATAAAGACCATGTCACCAAGATTCTCAATTTTAGGTTGATCAATTAGTCCTTTGGTTAAAGCCTAAGCACCCTCAAAGCTACTAATTAAATCACAAGAGTATAAAGAAATTAATCACCAACTCTTAATTTTTTCTCGGATTTTGTTTTCAAGTAAGCAAACAAACTTTTTTTTATTCAACTCCAACTTAATTAATTACATCCTAATGTTGAGATTATCTACAGGTAAAATCATCAACAAAATCCTAACTAAAATAGACTAAAAAAACGCGCCTAAGACTAGGAAAATAAATCCTACTTTTGCTCAACAAACTAAAGATAACATTGCCACATCATCATGCAAATTGCACTTTGATCTTATCTTTCCTAACAAACTCTAACTAACTAACAAATCAAGAAAATATCCTAACAACTTGACTAAATAATTAATTAACAAGATAATCATCAGATTTTAGACTAAAATCACGCCACTTGCTTGGAGCCCAAGAACTTGGAAAAACGCCCAAAAAACACGCTTCAAGAAACCATTCCTTTTGTGCGCAATTTTCAAGATTCTTTCAACAACTTCAAGAAATGCTTCAAGATCCAATCTTTTAATCAAGAAATTTTCTTCCATGTATTTTAGCATAATGATGATGATCAAGACTCACCACGAATTAAAAGACTCAATGCCAAAAATGAGAAAAACCCTATGGGAAAAAAACTTATGGGCAAAAACCATCTTGCTCCCCAAATCCACCATTCTTGCCTTGATTTGCGTGACATATTATTGACATGTGACCATGCACACGCAAATCCCTACCCTTGATGCACCCATATAGCTTATATCACTGTATGCAATTTTTTCCCCTATAGTTGCATCCTTACCATTGCCATTCTTGATATCACCACCTTCGAAATTGTTATCAAATTTTCCATAACTTATTTCATTAATATCACCACTATCACTGATACCTGCATTTGTATCACATCTTGGAAAATCGATCCACCACTACCATTATAGAGTCTCTGGCTCGTTGAGTTCTAGGTAGACCAATGTTAAAATCCATGCTTGCACTGTCCCATGGTGCATCTACAACAGGTAATGGTGTGTATAAGGCTTTATGATACGTAGACTCGGATCTCTGGCAAGTTGCGCATCTAGCAACCACGGATTGCACATCTCCCATCATCTTTGAACAATAGAAGTATTCATTAAGCAAATCAAATGTCTTATGAAAGCCAAAGTAACCAGCCATAGCGCCACTGTGAGCTTCCCTTACTAGTAATTCACGAACTCCACATTGAGGAATGCGTAGCTTGTTGTGACGAAATAGGAAACCATCCTAAACCATGTAATTCCGTGAGGGAACTTGTATCTCTTTTGCAAAATATGGATCTGTGACATAGAGTTCTTTGATATGTTCAAACCCTAGCACTCGTATACCAACCGTTGTAAGAAAATGATGTGAATTTTGTTATAAACAAACGCCACTCACACAAGATAAACTTAGAACACAAATTTGATAAAGCGACGCACCACAAATTGAAGTCCTAAGGCGAATAATTGTTAGAATTTGATTAAAGCAACGCACCCTCAAATACTAAAAACTATCCTCACGTGAGATAAAGCTCAATAGCACCACTCACTCGTCGAATTCATCACAAGAAATCCTCACAATTTTTGTTTTCTTTCGTGAAACAATAAAGACGGAAACAATGTGTTTTCAATCAATCTAATCTGATTTTTATTGATGTACTTTACATCCTATTTATAGCTAAACATGTCACACAATATGTGAATATCCTAAAAAAATCCTAACTACCCTAGATTTATGGTATAACAAACTAATATTAGGATAACAAAACAAATCTCTACGAAACCGGATATAATCTTGCGTATTATACTTGTAATCTGATTTTCTAGCCTAAATCTTAGATATTTTGAGAAACAAATCTAAGGACAATATTTTCTACTAACTAACTAAAGTTGACCAAGTCAAACAACACGGAAAACACGGTTAACAACGTCGCCCAAATCCTTCAAAATCGTTCCAAAATCCCGCCATATGACTCGCTATATTTTCCTTTGATTTTTGATGGACTTCCATTTTCAAGAACTTCAAGAAACCTTTTGAGCTTCGATCTTTATTTCAAGAAACCTCCAATTTTGTGTTTCCCATGTTTGATTCCATCAACCATGACTCATAGACTTAATAAGAAAATCACAAAACACCATATGGTAAAACCCTATNCAAAACTCTATCAAATGAAGTGGGAAGAAAACCCATATAGCTCAACATTCCTAAACTACTAATTATTCTTGCTTGAGTTTTACGTGAGGAAACTTGTGCATGTCACCATGCACACGTAAAAATTCACCCTAGCCAACCCTAAGAGTCTTGTGTCTCCATAAGCCACTAGCTCTCCCATGGTTGCATCTTGTTTTGCACCTTCTATCAAACCCTCGAAGTTTTGCTCATTGATATTCGTATCATCCTCCTCTTCTTCAGAAGAGTTTGTCCTCAAACCTCGAAGTTGGTCATCAGGAACATAAGGAGCTAAATCACCAATATTGAAAGTAGCATGAACTCCACATTCTCCTGGCAACTCTAATTTGTATGCATTGTCCCCCACCTTACTTAAGATTTTGAACGGTCCATCACAACGTGGCATAAGCTTATTCTTCCGTTGATTTGGAAACCTTTCTTTTCTCAAATGTAGCCAAACCAAATCCCCTTTGATGTGAATTTTGTATAGGCAAACGCCACTCACACAAAGGAAACTAGACTTCAAATTGATAAAGCCACGCACCACAATCTGAACTTCTAAGGCGAATAATTAGTAGAATTTGATTAAGACCACGCACCCTCAAATCCTAGAACTATCCTCACGTGAGATAAAGCACAAAGAGCCAACTCACTCAATCGAATTTCTTACAAGAAACTCTCAAAATTTTGTTACTTCGTGAAACAATTAAACCGGAAACAAGTGTTTTTCATTGATCTAATCTGAATTTTATTGATGTACTTTACATCCTATTTATAGGCTAACATATCACATAATATTTCAGAATCCTAAACTATCCTAACTACCTTAGATATATGGTATAACAAACTAAGATTAGATAACAAGAAAATCTTATCAAAACCGGATACATATCTTGCACCATATATTTTGTAATCTGATTTCTAGTCTAAATCTTATATATTTTGCAAATCAAATCTAACCACCATATATCCGAATAACACCCTAGGTTGACCAAGTCAAACAACACAAAATTCCGCGTTGACAACGTTGCCCACAACTTCAAAAATCTTTCAAAAATCCCGCCATATGCATTGCGTTGATTCTCGTTGATTTTGTTGGACTTCCGATTTCAAGAACTTAAGAAACTCTTCAAGATTCAATCTTTATTTCAGAAACCTCCATTTTTGTGTTTCTCATGCTTGATTCCATCAACCTTGACTCATAAACTAATCAAGAAATAACAAAACACCATATGGTAAAACCCTATCAAATGACGTGGGAAGAAAACCCATATAGCTCAACACTTCTAACTACTAACTATACTAGCTTTACATTTACTGAATAAGCTTGTGCATGTCACCATGCACACGTAGAAATCCACCCTAGCCAACCAAGAAGCCTTGTGTCTCCATAAGCACTACTCCCCAAGTTGCTTCTTGTTTTCCACCTTCATCAAACCCAAACCCTCGAATTTTGCTCATGATATGCGTATCATCCTCCTCTTCTTCAAAAGAGTTTGTCCTCAACCTCGAAGTTGGTCATCAGGAACATAAGGAGCTAAATCACCAATGTTTGAAAGTGCATGGACTCCATATTCCTGGTAATTCCAATTTGTAAGCATTATCCCCCACTTTACTTTTATGATTTTAAACGGTCCATCACAATGAGGCATAAGTTTATTCTTCCTTTGATTTGGAAATCTTTCCTTCCTCAAGTGTAACCAAACCAAATCCCCTTCTTGTAGACATGTGTGATTTATGTTTGTTTGCTCGTGCCTTGAAATATCATTAACCTTCTCAATTCGAGCCCTTACTTCTGCATGAAGTTTTGCATATACTCAACCTTAGTCTTGCATCTTGTTTGTACCAACTCCCCTTTAGGAATACTACAAAATCAATTGGTAACTTAGGAGTAACTCCATAGACAAATCGAAAGGTGAGTGCTTAGTAGCATAAGTAGGTGACCTATTATAAGCAAATTCAGCATGAGCAAGCTTCAAATCCCAATCTTTTTGTGTCTTACTACCAAACCACGCAACAAACCCCTAGTGTTCGATTAGTTGACTCTGTTTGCCCATCTGTTTGAGGATGATAAGATGTGCTAAACAATAGTTTCGTACCTATAATCTCCAAAGTGACTTCCAAAGTAGCTCTGAACTTTGTGTCTCTATCACTTACAATGTTTTGGAACCCCATGTAACCTTATGATGTCTCTAAAATACAAATCAGCCACATTCATAGCATCGTCGGTCTTGTGACATGGTGTAAAATGAGCCATCTTTGAAAATCTATCAACCACTACCATGATTGCATCTTTTCCCCTTGCTGTCCTGGTAACCCTACAATGAAATCCATAGAAACATCCTCCCAAGGTCCCTCTGGCACTGGCAATGGAGTATAAAAACCTTGATGAAAGGTCGCCTTTGCCTTTTGACAAGTAGCACATTGAGCAATTATGGCCTCAACATCAACAATCATTTTTGGCCAATAGAAATGTTCTTGCAACATGGTTAGTGTCTTTGTAATGCCAAATGTCCAGCAATACCTCCCCCATGAGCTTCCCTTACTAGTAACTCACGTATAGAACACTTAGGTATGCACAATAGATTACCTTTAAACAAAAACCCATCATGTAGCACATAGGAACTCATAGAACCCTTCGAAAGTTGCGCCATTATTGGTCCAAAGTCTCCATCTTGCTCGAAAATTGAGTTATCAACTCTAACCCAAGTAACTTAAAGTTCAAAACACCAAGCAAAGTATACCTTCTTGACAAAGCATCAGCAACAACATTAGACTTCCCCGTTTAGTACTTTGAGAGAGAAGTGAAAGATTGCAAAAATTAACCCATTTAGCATGTCTTGGATTCAATTTTTGTTGACCATTAATGTGCTTCAAAGCTTCATGATCAGAATGTAATATGAAGTGATTAGGCCTTAAATAAGACTCCAATGATCCAAGCTCTAATAATGGCATAGAACTCTTTGTCATACGTAGAATAGTTCAATTTAGCACCATTCAATTTCTCACTAAAGTAAGCAATTGGCCTCTTCCCTTGGACTAGAACAGCACCAATTCCAACCCCACTTGCATCCGTCTCTACTTCAAATGGTTTAGAGAAATCTGGTAAGGCTATATATGGTGTGTTACAAGCAACTTCTTAATCAATTCAAAAGCTTCTTGTGCCCCCTTAGTCCACTCAAACTTAGGCTTATCCTTCTTAATGCATTCGGTTATAGGAGCAACAACAGATGAAAAATTCTTCACAAAACCTCCTTATAAACGAGGCTAACCCATGAAAAGCACGTACTTCTGTCACGTTTTGGTGTTGGCCATGATTTTATAGCTTCCACTTTAGATGGATCAACAGAAACCCCATCTTTGGACACAATATACCCAAAAACGTCACACTTGGTACCATGAAATAACACTTTTCTAGCTTAGCATAAAGCTTTGTTCTCGTAATGTCCCAAACACACTCCTTAGATGGCTTAGATGATCATTAACACTCTTGCTATACACCAAAATATCATCTAAATACACCACTACAACTTACCAATGTATGGCTTTAAAACCTCATTCATCAACCTCATAAACGACTAGTGCATTAGTTAACCCAAAGGCATGACTAACCATTCATAAGCCCTAGCTTTGTTTTGAAACCTGTTTTCCATTCCATCACCTTCCTTCATTCGAATCTGATGATATCCACTCCTTAAATCAATTTTTGAAAATAATTGAGAACCATGTAATTCATCTAGCAAATCATCCAATCTAGGTATAGGAAACCTATACTTGACGGTTATATTGTTAACTGCCCTTGAATCAATACACATTCTCCAAGTCCCATCCTTCTTAGGTACTATCAATGTAGGCACAGCACATGGACTCATGCTCTCTCTCACGTACCCCCTCTCCATTAATTCCTCAATTTGCCTTTGTATCTCCTTTGTCTCCTCTGGATTACATCTATATGCCGGCTTGTTAGGAATTTGAGACCCCAGGATAAGATCTATTTTGATGTTCAATTCCACGTATGGGTGGTATTGGTGGCATCATTAGGAAACACATCTGAAAACTCATTCAACATAGGATGCAAAACCCTAGGAATCTCAGGGTTTCATCTTGTACCTCTTTGGCTAACAACATGTAAGACATAGAACTTGTTTTCAACTCCCTTTCTAATCTGTTCCACCCACCAACAAACACCTTTAGAATTACCCATGCTTGTTTTAGGTTTAGAAATCATCAAGGGTTTAAATGCATATGATTTCTCATTAGGGTTTTTGCCACAATATAGACATTGTCTTCCATAACTTCACAAACGGTCATATTGCCAAGGTCCCCCAATAGTATATGAACAGCATCCATAGGACAAACATCACAAGTACTTGATCCTCAAATTTACCAATTTTAAAACGCAATAAAGCTTGTTTGTTTACCTGAACATCGCTGTTGTGTTGCTAAGCCAATGTAGCTTGTATGTAGGGGGATGTACCTTTGTAGGAATTGCGAGTTGGTTTTTCCACCAACAATGTAGATACTACATTGTGCAACTTCCAGTACTATGATCACATCACAAGCTTGCCTTGAACATTACACCTTGTGAGGAAAATTTTATCCCTTTGACTCTCCAAGGGTTGTGACTTTGAGATTGTAATACCTACGATAACAAAGGATTGGCCTGTGTTTTCTGGTTGGGACTTCCTCTTTCTTCTCCAATTTTCATAATTGGCATACTCTCCTCTCCCTCATCCCCATACATCGCCTCTTAAGGCTTTCCCCATCTACCCAATTTCGAGTTGTTGTGACCCTAGCATGAGGACAATCTCTTTTGAATGTGACCTTGCCCTTTACACTTGAAACAAACAATGCGTGAATCACTACTTGGGGCTTTAAAGTGAACTCCTTATCCTTGATGAAGGGGTTTAGTAACCTTATCAAAGTTGGTTTTTGAGGAAAAGTATCACGCTTTCTTTAGGGGTCATAAGTTTGAAGTATGTCTTTGGCTTACGTGGCACTGTTTCTCAACCCTTGCTGCCACTCTACAAACTTCATCAAAGGTCCAATAAGGTTGTAATTCGACCTTCTCCCTTAGATTTTCATCTAGCCAGCCACAAACGAGCCACTTGTGGTCTTCCTTCTCTTCTAAATCACAAATCATAATCAATTTTTCAAACTCCACAAGTATCATCAACACGTTTTCTATCTTGTTTTAATGTATGCATCTTGAGGAATATTTTGCTCGAAATCTTGAGGAACAAAACGTTTCCTCATCTCCTTCTTATTTAGACCATGAAGAGATTTTTGACCTACCTTCTTTCCTTCTCTTTCTTTGTAAACCTTAAGCCATAAACTTGCATAGGAAGTGAGTTTTAATTCCACCAATTGTAAAAGCATTATGATCATCATATTCTTGTAACGAAAAATCCTCTCAACCCTACGAATCCAATCTAGAAATTTTTCAGATCCATACCTCCATGAACTCAGGAGATCGAGTTTAAGATTTCGATCATCATCCTCATCTTTCCTTTACGTTTGGGCCTTGATACTTGGTTCCTCATCGTCACTAAACTGATGAGTATCCCTTTTTTGGTTTACGTACATCCTCACACTTCTTGCTCACTTCACTGATGATGAGCCCTCCCGTGTTAGATTTAGTTAGGAGGTTTCTTGGTAGAGCCATGATAGTTAGGACTTCATCTAAACGAGCCTTTAACTCGTCAATCTCCCCTTGCATACGGTAGCTCTTTGCTTGAGCCAAGCTCAAACCTTCGTGAATCTTGTGGAGTTCGTCTCCACTTCTTGAGCCATGATAATGATATTGGACACTTGAGATTGAACGAATCTCTCAACGAGAGCACCAAAAAGTTGATGTGAATTTTGTTATAGACAAACGCCACTCACACAAAGAAACTTAGACTCAAATTGATAAAGCCACGCACACAAATCTGAACTTCTAAGGCGAATAATTAGTAGAATTTGAGTAAATGCCACGCACCCTCAAATCCTAAGAACTATCCTCACGTGAGATAAAGCACAAAGCACCACTTACTCAACGAATTTCTCACAAGAAACTCTCAAATTTTGTTTACTCTTATGTGAAACAATTAAAACCGGAAAACAAAGTGTTTTTCAATTGATCTAATCTGAATTTTATTGATGTACTTTACATCCTATTTATAGGCTAAACATATACACAAATATTTCAGAATCCTAAACATATCCTAACTACCTTAGATATATGGTATAACAAACTAAGATTAGGATAACAAGAAAAATCTATCAAAACCGATACTATCTTGCACCATATATTTTGTAATCTGATTTCTAGTCTAAATCTTAGATATTTTGCAAATCAAATCTAACCACCATATATCCGAATAACAACCCTAGGTTGACAAGTCAAACAACACAAAATTCCGCGTTGACAACGTTGCCCAAACTTCAAAAATCTTTCAAAAATCCCGCCATATGCATTGCGGTTTGATTCTCGTTGATTTTTGTTGGACTTCCGATTTCAAGAACTTCAGAAACTCTTCAAGATTCAATCTTTATTTCAAGAAACCTCCATTTTGTGTTTCTCATGCTTGATTCCATCAACCTTGGACTCATAAACTAATCAGAAAATAACAAAACACCATATGGTAAAACCCTATCAAATGACGTGGAAGAAAAACCCAATAGCTCAACACTCTACAACTACTAACTATACTAGTTTACATTTACGTGAATAAGCTTGTGCAGTCACCATGCACCGTAGAAATCCACCCTAGCCAACCCAAGAAGCCTTGGGTCTCCATAAGCCACTAACTCCCCCAAGGTTGCTTCTTTTTCCACCTTCAATCAAACCCAAACCCTCGAAGTTTTGCTCATTGATATTGCGTATCACCCTTCCTTGTAAACACGTTATGATTTGTGTTTGTTGCTCTAGCCTTGTAAATTCATTTACCTTTTCGATTCTAGCCCTTACTTCTGGTGAGCTTTTGCATGTAATCAACCTTTGTCTTGGCATCCTTGGTACCAACTCCCCTTTAGGAATACTTACAAAGTCAATTGGTATTAGGGTTGATTCCATCGACAATTTCGAAAGGTGAGTTTGTAAGTAGGGTGATATTGTAGCAAATTCAGCATGAGCAAGTTTCAATCCCAATCTTTTTGTAATTTACTAACCAAACCACGCAAAAGAACCCCTAGTGTACGATTTGTCACCTCTGTTTGGCCATCGTTTGAGGATGAAAGATGTGCTAACAAAAGTTTCGTACCTATCAATCTCCAAAGTGACTCCAGAAGTAACTCATGAACTTTGTGTCTCTGTCACTCACAATGGTTTTTGGAACCCCATGTAACCTTATTATGTCTCGAAAATACAAGTCAGCTACATTCATAGCATCGTCGGCTTTGTGACATGGTGTGAAGTGAGCCATCTTGAAAACCTATCAACCACTACCATAATTGCATCCTTGCCTCTGCTTGTCTTAGTAACCCTACAATGAAATCCATAGAAACATCCTCCCAAGGTCCCTCTGGTACTGGCAATGGAGTGTAGTAGCCTTGATGGAAGGCCGCCTTGCCCTTTTGACAAGTAGTCACATGAGCTAGAGAGATGCAACATCGACAATCATCTTTGGCCAGAAAAATGCTCTTGCAACATGGTTAGTGTCTTTGTAATTCCAAAGTGTCCAGCAATGCCACCTCATGCGGCCCTCCCTTACTAGTATTCACGTATAGAACACTTTGGTATGCACAATGGATTGCCTTTGAACAAAAACCCATCATGTAGCACATATGAACTCATAGAAACCTTTGAAAGTTGCGCCAATATGGTCCAAAGTCTCCATCTTGCTCGTAAAACTGGAATTACCAACTCTAAACAAGTAATTTGAAGTTCAAAACACCAAGCAAAGTATACCTTCTTGACAAAGCATCAGCAACAAACATTAGACTGCCCTGTTTTGTATTTTGAGAAAAATGAAATGAATGTTTGCAAAAATTCAACCCATTTAGCATGTCTTGGATCAATTTTTTGTTGACCATTGATGTGCTCAAGCTTCATGATCAGAGTGTAGTATGAAGTGATTAGGCCTTAAAAATGACTCCATGATCCAAAGCTCGGATAATTGCATAGATTCTTTGTATAAGTAGAATAGTTCAATTTAGCACCATTCAATTTCTCACTAAAGTAGCAATTGGTTCTTCCCTTGGACTAGAACAGCACCAATTCCTACCCCACTTGCATCCGTCTCAACCTCAAATGGTTAGAAAAATCTGGTAAGGCTAGTATGGGTGTGTTACAAAGCAACTTCTTGATCAATTCAAAGCTTCTTGTGCCCCTTTAGTCCACTCAAACTTTGGTTTATCCTTCTAAGACATTCTGTCATAGAGCAACAACAGATGAAAAATTCTTCACAAACCTCCTATAAAATGAAGCTAACCCATGGAAAGCACGTACTTCTGTTCACGTTTTTTAGGTATGGGCCACGATTTTATAGCTCCACTTTAGATGGATCAACAGAAACTCCATCTTTGGACACATGTACCACGAACGTCACGCTGGTACCATAAAATAGCACTTTTTCGAGTTTAGCATAGAGCTTTTGTTCCCGTAATGTCTCAACACAACTCCTCAAATGAATTAGATGATCATAACACTCTTGCTATAAACCAAGATATCATCTAAATACACCCACAAATTTACCAATGTATGGTTTAAAACTCGTTCATCAACCTCATAAACGTACTAGGTGCATTAGTAAACCAAAAGGCATGACTAACCATTCATAAAGCCCTAGTTTTGTTTTGAAACCTGTTTTCCACTCGTCTCCTTCTTTCATTCGTATTTGATGATAGCCACTTCTTAAATCAATTTTCGAAAACAATTGAGACCCATGTAATTCATCTAATAAATCGTCCAATCTAGGTATAGGAAACCTATACTTGACGGTGATATGTTAACTGCCCTTGAATCAATGCACATTCTCCCATGTCCCATCTTTCTTAGGTACTATCAATGTAGGCACAGCACATGGACTCATGCTCTCTCTCACGTACCCCCCTCTCCATTAATTCCTCATCTGCCTTTGTATCTCCTTTGTTTCCTCTGGATTACATCTATATGCAGGCTTGTTGGGAATTTGAGACCCAGGAATAAATCAATTTGATGCTCAAATCCCACGTATTGGTGGTAACCCTGGTGGCAACTATTAGGAAACACATCCGAAAACTCATTCAACATGGTATGCAAAACCCTAGGAATCTCTGGGGCTTCATCTTTTACCTCCTGGCTAACACATATAAGACATAGAGCTTGTTTTCATCTCTCTTTCTAACTCCTTTCCACCATTAACAAAACACCCTTATAGTTACTCATGTTTAACTTAGGTTTGGAAACATCAAAGGTTTTAATGCATACGATTTCTATTGGTATTCTTGCGCACAATGTAAACATTTGTTCGCCCATTAAACTTCACAAAACGGTCATATTGCCAAGGTCTACCCAATAATATGACAAGCTATCCGTAGGACAAACATCAAGTACTTGATCCTCAAATTTACCAATTTTAAACGCAATCAAAGCTGTTTGTTACCTTAATATCATCTCGTGTTACTAAGCCAATTAGTTGTATTGTGAGGATGTACCTTTGTAGGAATGGCGCTTTTCCACCACAATGTAGAGACTACATTTGTGCAACTCCCAGTGTCTATGATTACATCACAAAGCTTGCCTTGAACATTACACCTTGTGAGAAAGATTTTGTCTCGTTGACTCTCCAACGGTTGTGCACTTGGGATTGCAACACCCTACGCAAAACCAAGATTGCCTTGTTTCTGGTTGAACTCCTCCGTTTCTTCCTCCATAATTTCATATTTGGCATAGTCTCTTCCTCTCCTCATCCTCATACACCTCTCCTCTCTTCAAGGTTTTCCTCATCTACCCAATTTTCGAGTTGTTGTACCCTAGACAGAGGGACAATCTCTTTGAATGTGACCTTGCCCTTTACACTTTGAAACAATAATGCGTGGATACTACTTTGAGGCTTGAAGTTGAGCCCTTATCCTTGATGAGGGGGTGTAGTAACCTTATCAAAGTTTAATTTTTGAGGAAAGGCATCACGTTTTTCCTTAGGATCGTAGTTTTTAAAGTAGGCTTTTGGTTTACGTGCAACTTGCTTTTCAACTCTTCCAGCCACTCTACAAAACTTCATCAAGTCCAATAGGGTTGTAATTCGACCTTCTCCCTTATGTTGTCATCTAGACCAGCCACAAAACGAGCCACTTTGTGTCTCTTTCTCCTCTAAGTCAAAACATGATCAATTTTTTTCGAACTCCACAATGTATTCATCAACAGATTTTCTATCTTGCTCTGGTATGCATCTTAATGAAGTGTTTTGTTTCGAAATCTTGAGGGACAAAACGTTTCCTCATCTCCCTCTTTAACTTAGACCATGAAGAGAGTTTTGACCTGCCCTCCTTTCTTCTTTTCCTTTGTACCCCTCAGAGCCATAACTTGCATAGGAAGTGAGTTTCAACTCCGCCTAACTTGTAGGACTTATGATCATCGTACTCTTTGTAACGAAAAATCCTTCAACTCTACGAATCAATCTAAAAACTTTTCAGGATCCATACCTCCATTAAACTCAGGGATTTCGAGTTTAAAGGTTTCGATCATCATCCTCATCGTCCCCTTGCGTTTTGTGTCTTGACTAGGTTCCTCATCGTCACTAGAACTTGATGAGTATCCTTTCTTTGGTTTACGCCACTTCTCACATCTTTCTTGCTCACTTGATTGATGCATGAGCCATCCCCTTGCTTAGATTTAGTAGGAGTTTCTTTGTAGAGCCATGATTGTTAAGACTTCAACTCGTCAACTCCCCTTGCATACGTAATTCTTTTGCTTGACCATGCTCAAACTTTCGTAAATCCTTGTGATTTTCGTCTCCACCCTCTTGAGCCATGAGAATTGATGATGAGCACTTGAGATTGAACGAATCTCCAATGAAAGCACAAAAGTTGATTGATGTGAATTTTTTATAAAACAAACCCCCTCACACAAGATAAACTTAGAACACAATTGATAAAGCGACGCACCACAAATTGAAGTCCTAATGCGAATAATTGTTAGAATTTGATTAAAAAAGAACCTCAAATCCTAAAAACATCCTCACGTGAGATAAAGCTCAATAGCCACACTCACTCGTCGAATTCCTCACAAGAAATCCTCACAATTTTTGTTTTCTTTCGTGAAACAATAAAGACGGAAACAATGTGTTTTCAATCCATCTAATCTGATTTTATTGATGTACTTTAATCCTATTTATAGCTAAACTGTCACACAATATGTGAATATCCTAAACAAATCCTAACTACCCTAGATTTATGGTATAACAAACTAATATTAGGATAACAAAACAAATCTCTACGAAACGGCTATAATCTTGCGTATTATACTGTAATCTGATTTTTCTAGCCTAAATCTTAGATATTTTGAGAAACAAATCTAAGGACAATATTTCTACTAACTAACTAAAGTTGACCAATCAAACAACACGGAAAACACGGTTAACAACGGCCCAAATCCTTCAAAATCGTTCCAAATCCCGCCATATAACTCGCTATATTTTCCTTTGATTTTTGATGGACTTCCATTTTCAAGACTTCAAAAGAAACCTTTTGAGTTCTATCTTTATTTCAAGAAACCTCCAATTTTGTGTTTCCCAGTTTGATTCCATCAACCATGACTCATAGACTTAATAAGAAAATCACAAAACACCATATGGTAAAACCCTACCAAATGAAGGGGAAGAAAACCCATATAGCTAAACATTCCTAAACTACTAATTATTCTTGCTTGATTTTTACGTGAGAAACTTGTGCATGTCACCATGCACACGTAAAAATTCACCCTAGCCAACCCTAAGAGTCTTGTGTCTCCATAAGCCACTAGCTCTCCATGGTTGCATCTTGTTTTGCACTCCATCAAACCCTCGTGTTTTGCTCATTGATATTGGTATCAGAAAATATGACCGTCTAGACAAAGCATCCGCCACAAACGTTCGTTTTGCCTCATTTGTATTTAGATGAAAACGTGAAGAATTGGAAGAAATTCAACCCTCTTAGCATGCCTGTAATTCAACTTTTGTTGCCAATGGATGAACTTCAAAAGTTTCATGATCGGAATGTAATATAAAAGGTTTTGGTCTAAGATAATGTGACCAATGATCCAGTGTCTCACAAATGCCTAGAATTCTCGATCATAGTTTGAGTAGGGGCCAATGATAGAAAAGTTTTGGATGAACTTCTGTAGAACGAAGCAACCCATGAAAGTACGCACTTCAAGTATGTTTGATGTAGTTTCCAAGACATGATGGCCTCTACCTTAAGGAATCAACACATAACAACCTTCACCACTAACAATATATCCCAGAAAAACCATCTGTTCTTGCAAGAATCACACTTCTCAAGCTTTCCATAGAGCTTTTGCTCACGCAACTTATCAAAACAATCTCAAAGCCCTAGATGTTCATGAATGTTTGAACTATCGAACAAGATATCATCGAGACAAACAACAATAAACATGTTTAAAAGGACGTAGCACCTCATTCATAAGTCTTATAAACAAGTCTTGGGGAATTACACATCCCAAAGGCATCACTAGCCACTCATAAGACCTTGTTTGGTTTTGAAAGCGTTTTCCATATCGATTCTCTATATGCGCATCTGATGATAACCATTTCTCAAATCAATCTTCTGAACAAGATCGTAGCACCATGTAACTCATCCAACATATCCTCCAATCTAGGCATAGGGAATCTTATATTTGATGGTGATGTTTGTTTACTACTCAAGAATCAATACACATGCGCCATGTACTATCCTTCTTTGGAACAAGGGAGCGGAACTGCCAAGGACTCATGCTTTCACGAACCAAGCCTTTCTCAACAACTCGTCAATTTGCCTCTATAACTCCTTAGATGCCTCAGATCACATCTAAGCAGGTTTTTTGGAATTGGCGCCCCAGGAATATAAAATCAATAGCATGTTCTATCCCCTCGGATAGGTGGTAACTCGTTTGGCACTCTTCCGGAAATACATCATGAAACTTGTTCAAGAGCTTTTGTATTGTTCACCTTGCACCTCAGACTCCTTTGCAACTTCCTTAACTACAAGCCATGTACATAGGAGTGCCTTGCTCAACCTCTTTCTCGAGTTCTTTCCTCTTAGAAAAACAGCTAGGCTTCGTGGTTTTAGGGTTAGAGTTGGCGTGAGTTTCCTCGTTTTTTTTGGAGACAATGGCAACAAATCAATCCTTTTTCTTTTCCACAAAGGACACCGAATATATACATTAGATTCACCATCATGTTCACTTTCTATCGAATTGCCATGGTCGTCCCAAAAGTACTTGACAGGCCTCATAGCACCACATCACACCATAATTCATCATTATACTTGCTAATATCAAAGAAACAAGGGCTTGTTTCCTTACCTCAATCCCCTTTGTGTCATCAAGCCAATTAAGCTTATATGGACAAGCATGGAGTCTCTCGAGGAAGTTTCAAAACGATCAACAAGCTCCTTAGAAGCCACGTTTGTACATGATCCACTAAAACAATCAATGTACATACAACCCTCCTATTTTGCAACGATTGTGGAACAAATCTCACTTTGTCTTTGTTTGGCGAGGCGGGCTTCTACATGCAAAGCCCTTTAACCACGACAATGGCCATCTTCCTCATTGAGTAGTTGGGTGGTGTAACAACCATCTTCACTATACTCCGTTGTCCACTTTGATGTGTGTTCCTCATCATATAATGTCATTCCGCCGATTCTTTCTCCCCATTGACGAACAATATCAATGTGTATTGACGTTTCATTGTGCAATTAGAAGTCAATGTGTCCATAGCCTTGACAATTTTAAAACAACGTCGCCTCTCTTTAAATTCTGCCTTAACACAAACCGTCTTAGGTTTTTCAGTGAGGATTTGAGGATCCAATGGGCGTGGAATTGGAATTAGGGTTTTGTGGCTTCGTTGATTCCTTGTTTAATGAAGTAGAATAGTTGGTTTGGTAAAAGGCACATATGCTTCTTTCCATCCTCCTTGGAACGCTTCTCTACCAAATCCAACTCTCGTTCAATGAACGATTTAGACCCTTTAAAAATCTGCCATTTTCATGCTTTCTCCTCTTTGATAACGAATATCAATGAGCAAAACTTCGAAGTTTGAAACAAGATGCAACCATGGAGAGCTAGTGGCTTATGGAGACACAAGACTCTTAGGGTTGGCTAGGTGAATTTTTTACGTGTGCATGGTGAACATGTACAAGTCTTCTCACGTAAAATCAAGCAAGCATATTTAGTAGTTTAGGAGTGTTGAGCTATATGGGTTTTCTTCCCACTTCATTTGATAGGGTTTTACCATATGGTGTTGTTTTGTGATTTTTCTTATTTAGTTTATGAGTCATGGTTGATGGAATCAAACATGGGAAACAAAATTGAAGGTTTCTTGAAAGAAAGATTGAAGCTCAAAAGGTTTCTTGAAGTTCTTGAAAATGGAAGTCCATCAAAAATCAAAGGAAACTATAGCGGGTTATATGGGGGATGTATTTTTGAAAAGATATTATGAAGGATTTGGGCAACGTTGTCAACGGTGTTTTCCGTGTTGTTTGACTTGGTCAACTTTAGTTAGTTGGTTGAAAAATATTGTCCTTAGATTGTTTCTCAAAATATCTAAGATTTAGGCTATAGAAAATCAGATTGCAAGTATTGGCGCAATTTGTATCCGGTTTCGTAGAGATTATCTTGTTATCCTAATCTTAGTTGTTATGACCATAAATCTGCGGGTAGTTAGGATTTGTTTAGGATATTCACATATGTGTGGATGTTTAGCTTAAATAGGATGTAAAATACATCAAAAATTCAGATTAGATTGATTGAAAACACATTGTTTCGGTTTTATTGTTCACTAAGTAAACAAAATTTTGTGAGAATTCTTGTGAGGAATTCGATTGAGTGAGTGGTGCTTTGAGCTTTATCTCCACGTGAGGATAGTTTTTAGGATTTAAGGGTGCTTTGCTTTAATCAAATTCTATCAATATTCGCCTTAGAAGTTCGAATTTGTGGTGCGTTGCTTTATCAATTTGTGCTCTAAGTTTATCTTGTGTGAGTGGCGTTTGTTTATAACAAATTCACATCAACTTTTTGGTGCTCTCGTTGAGAGATTCGTTCAATCTCAAGTGTTCATCATCAATTCTCATGGCTCAAGAGAGTGGAGATGAAAATCCACAGGATTTACGAAGGGTTTGAGTTTGGCTCAAGCAAAAGAAATACGTATTGCAAGGGGAGATTGACGAGTTGAAGGCTCGTTTAGATGAAGTCTTAACATCATGCTTCTACCAACAAAACTCCTACTAATCTAAGCAAGGGGATGACGCATCATCAAGTTCAAGTGAGAAGTGTGGGTAAACCAAAGAAAGGATACTCATCAAGTTCTAGTGACGGTGACGGACCTAGATCCAGCACAAACGTAGGGAAAGATGAGGGATGATGATCGAAACCTAAACTCGAAATTCCTGAGTTAATGGAGTATGGATCCTGAAAAATTTTAGAATTGGATTCGTAGAGTAGTTGAGAGGATTTTTCGTTACAAGGAGTATGATGATCATAAGTCATACAAATTAGCGGAGTTAAAACTCACTTCCTTTGCAAGTCTATGGCTTGAAGGGTTACAAAGAAAGAAGGAAGGAAGGGTAGGTCAAAATCTCTCATGGTCTAAATTAAAGAGGTGAGATAGAACGAGGAAACGTTTTGTCCCTCAGATTTCGAGCAAAACAACTTTATTAAGATGCATACATGAAGAGATAGAAGGTCTGTTGATGAATACATGTATGGAGTTTTCGAAAAATTGATCATGGTTTGTCATTTGAAGAGAAGGGGAACCACAAAGTGGCTCGTTTTGTGGCTGGTCTAGATGACAACATAAAGGAGAAGGTCGAATTACAACCTTATTGACCTTTGATGAAGTTTGTAGAGTGGCTGCAAGGGTTGAAAAGCAAGTAGCACGTAAGCCAAAAGCATACTTCAAGACTTACGATCCTAGAGAAACGTGTACCTTTCCTCAAAAATTAAACTCTGATAAGGTTACTAACCCACCCTTCATCAAGATAGAGCTCAACTTCAAAGCCTCAAAGTAGTGATCACGTATTATTTGTTTCAAGTGTAAGGGGCAAGGTTACAATTCAAGAGATTGTCCTCATGCTTAGGGTCACAACAACTCGAAATTGGGTGTAGATGAAGAAAACCTTGAAGAAGAGGAGGAGGGTGTTATGAGGATTGAGGGAGAGCAAGACTATGCCATATTGAAAATATGGAGGACGAGGAAGAAACGGAGGAAGTTCAACCAGAAACACAAGGCCAACCCTTGGTTTTGCGTAGGGTATTGCAATCCCAAAGTGTGCAACCTTTGGAGAGTCAAAGAGACAAGATTTTTCTCACAAGGTGTAATGTCAAGGCAAGCTTTGTTGAGTGTGTGATATAGATACTGGAATTGCACAAATGTAGTCTCTACATTGTTGGTGGAAAAGCTCGCAATTCTACAAGGTACATCCTCAACCATACAAGCTACATTGGTTAGTAACACAAGCGTTGTAAGGTAACAAACAAGCTTTGATTGCGTTTAAAATTGGTAAATTTCAGGATCAAGTGCTTTGTGAGTTTGTCCTATGGATGCTTGTCATATATGTATGGGTAGAGTTGGCAATAGCCGTTTTGTGTTAAGTCTCTAATGGCAGACAAATGTCTTAATTGTGCGCAAGAATCCTAATGAGAAACGTTGCATTAATGAAACCCTTGATGATTCTAAACCTAGTTGTAAGCAAGTTATTTAAAGGTGTTTGTTTAGTGGTGAAGGGAGTTAGAAACGGTAGATAAAACAAGCTCTATGTCATATATGTTGTTACCAGAGCTGTACAAGATGAAGTCCCCAAAGATTACGAGGGTTTTACATCCCATGTTGAATGAATTTGTGGATTATTTCCTAATAGTTGCCACCGGCTACACCAAACGTGGAATTGAACTCCAAATTGAATCTTATTTCCTAGGTATCAAATTCCCAACAACCCATATAGATGTAATATAGAGGAAACAAAGGAGGATACAAAGCAGATTGAGAGATTAATGGAGAGAGGTGGTACGTGGAAGAGCATGAGTGCATGTGCTTTGTTGCACTACATTGATAGTACCTTAAAAAGATGGGACTTGCGAAATGTGCATTGATTCAAGGGCACGTTAACAAGTACTAATCGTCAGTATGGTTTTCCTATACCTAGTTGGGAAACGTTATTGGAGGGGGGGGATATTAATGTTCTCAATGTTTTCAAAAATTATTTAAGAAGTGGCCTATCATCAGATTTCGATGAAGGAAGGGTATGAGTGGAAAAAACAGGTTTTAAAACAAAGTAGGCTTTTCTGAATGGTTAGTCATGCCTTTTGGTTAACTACATGCACCTATACGTTTATGAGGTATGAACGAGGTCTTAAAGCCAATACTTGTGGAAGTTTGAGTGTACTAATGGGGACACAAGAAGCTTTTGATTTGATAAGAAGTTTACTCCTTTGATAACACACCCATACTACCTTACCAGTTTTTCTAAACCATTTGAAGTTGAGGAGGATGCAATGGCGGGTGGGATTGGTGTGCTGTTTCTATACAAGGGAAGAGGCCCAATGGTATTTTAGTGAGAACTTGAATGGTGCTACAATTGAAACTATTTACGTAGACACAGGAATTCTACTATATTATTAGAGCTTTTGATCATTGGAGTAACTAGTTAAGGCCTAATCATTTCCAATTACACTCTGATACATAAGCTTTGAAAGCACATTAATGGTCACAACAAAAATTGAATCCAAGACATGCTAAATGGGTTGAATTTTTGCAATCATTTCACTTCTCGTCAAAATACAAAGACGGGAAGTCTGAGGTTGTTGCTGATGCTTTGTCAAGAAGGTATACTTGCGTTGGTGTTTGAACTTCAAATTACTGTTTAGAGTTGATAAATTTTCCCCCAGTGTTTATAGCAGTGGAGATTTTTGGACCAATTTGGCGCAACTTTCAACGGGTTCTATGAGTTCCTATTGCTACCTGATGGGTTTTTTGTTCAAAGGCAATCTATTGTGCATACCTTAAGTGTTTCTATGCGTGAATATTGGTTAAAGAGGACGCATGGAGGAGGTATTGGGTTGACATTTTGGAATTACAAGAGACACTAGTCCATGTTGCAAAGAACATTTCTATTGGCCAAAGGTGATTGTTGATGTTGAAAGATAATTTGCTCAATGTGCTACTTGTCCAAAGGCACAAGGCGCCTTCCATCAAGGTTCTACACCTCTTGACACGTCCAGCGGACACTTGGAAGGGGATGTTTCTATGGATTTCATTGTAGGGTTACCAAGGACAGCAAGAGGCACAGGATGCAATTATGCTAAGTGGTTGATAGGTTTTAAAGATGGCTCATTGCACACTAGTCACAAGACCGGAAGATGCGATGAATGTAGACGGACTTGTATTTCCCGAGACACTAGTAGGTTACATGCGGGGTTCCCGAAAACCATTGTAGTGACAGGGGACCAATATTCATGGCTACTTTTGGAAGTCAACTTTGGAGATTGATAGGCACGAACGTTTGTTTGCAGAACAAAATGCTTAGAACTAGCATCCTCAAAACAGATGGCCAACAGAGGGATAACACCAATCGTACACTAGGGTTCATTCACTTTGCGGTGGTTTGTTAGTAAGGGTAAC
>PYUH01000329.1:561758-580781 GCA_016808085.1 Suaeda aralocaspica | reverse complement strand
TCTATCACTGACATAGTCTTGGAACCATGTACCTATGATGTCTCTCTAAATACAAATCAGGCCACCATTCATAGCATCATTGTCTGTGACATGGTGTAAAATGAAGCCATCTTTGAAATCTCTCAAACCACTACCATAATTGCATCTTTTCCCCTTGCTTGTCCTTGGTAAACCCTACAATGAAATCCATAGAAACATTCTCCCAAGGTCATTTCTGGCACTGGGGCAATGGAGTATAAAAGCCTGATGGAAGGCCGCCTTGCCTTTTGACAAGTAAGCAGTAGCACATTGAGCAATATGGGCCTCAAACATCAACAATCCTTTTGGCCAATAGATTAGAATGGTTTTTCTTGCCAACATGGTTAGTGTCTTTGTAATGCCAAATGTCCCAGCCCAATCCCTCTCCATGAGCCCCCTTAAAGTAACTTCCGTATAGAACATTAGGTATGCCAAATAGATTTACTTAAACAAACCACCCATCATGTTAGCACATAGGAACTAATAGAAACCTGTGAAAGTTGCCGCCATTATTGGTCCAAAGTCGCCATCTTGCTCGTACATTGCGTTATCAACTCTAAACAAAGTAATGTAAAGTTCAAATACCAAGCAAAGTTATACCTTTTGACAAAAGATCAGCAACACATAGACTTCCCTGTTGTGTACTTGAAGAGAAAGTGAAAGATTGCAAAAATTCAACCCCATTTTTTTTAAGCCCCATGATCTTGGATTCAATTTTTGTGGACCACTAATGTGCTTCAAACGCTTCATGATCAGAATGTAGTATGAATGTGATTAGGCCTTAAATAGTGACTCCAATGATCCATAGCTCTAATAATGGCATAGAACTCTTGTCACGTAGATAGTTCAATTTAGCACCATTCAATGTCTCACTTAAAACGCAATTTTGGCCTTTCCCTTGTACTAGAACAGCACCAATTCCAACCCACTTGCATCCGTCGCAACTTCAAATGGTTAGAGAAATCGGTAAGCTAGTTGGGTGTGTTACAAAGCAACTTCTTAATTCAATTCAAAAGCTCTTGTGCCCATTAGCCACTCGATCTTTAGGTTTATCCTTCTTAATGCATTCGGTATAGGACAACAACGATGAAAAATTCTTCACAAACCTCCTATAGAACGAGCTAACCCATGGAAGCACGTACTTCTGTAATGTTTTTTGGTGTTTTGATTGGCCATGATTTTATGCTTCCATGTAGAGGGATCAACAGAAGAAACCCCATCTTGGACACAATATACCCCAAAAAAAAACGTCACATTGGTACATGAAAGAACACTTTCAGCTTAGCATAAACTTTTGTTCTCGCAATTGTCCCAAACACACTCTTTAGAGGACTGAGGTGATCAGTACACTCATGCTATACACCAAAATATCATCTAATACACCACGACAAAACTTACCAATGTATGGCTTTAAAACCTCCTTCATAAAACATCATAAACGTACTAGGTGCATTAGTTACCCCAAAAAGGCATGACGAAACCATTCATTAAAGCCCTAGATTTGTTTTAAAACCTGTTTTCCATCATCACCTTCCTTCATTGAATCTATGATACCACACCTTAGTCAATCAATTTTGAAAATAATGAGAAACCATGTAATTCATATAGCAAATCATCCAATCTAGGATATAGGAAACCTATATTGACGGTTATATTGTTAAACGGAACTTGAATCAATTACAATTATCCAAGTCCCATCTTCTTAGGTATACTATTAATGTAGGCACAGCAACATGGCTCATGTCTCCTCACGTACCCCTTCTCCATCATTCCCAATTTGCCTTTGTATATCCTTGTCTCCTTGATTACATATATGCAGGCTTGTTAGGAATTTGAGACCCAGGAAAAGATCAATTTGATGTTTCAATCCCTCTTATGGTGGTATCCTGGTGGCAACTCATTAGGAAACACATCTGACAACCATCAACATGGGATGCAAAACCCATGGAATCTCTGGGGCTCATATTGTAATCTTTCGGCTAACAACATATAGGACATAGAAATGTTTCAACTCCCTTTCTAATCTTCACCCACAACAAAACACCTTTAGAATTACCCCGGCTTGTTTTTAGGTTTAGAAATCATCAAGGGTTTAATGCATATGATTTCTCATTAGGGTTGTGCGCCACATAAGACATGTTCTCCATTAAACTTCACAAAACGCGTCATTTATTGCAAAGGTCTACCCCAATAGTATATGACAAGCATCCCCGGGACAAAACATCACAAAGTACTTGATCCTCACAAATTTACCAATTTTAAAGCAAATCAATGGTGTTGGTTACCTTAACATCGCTTGTGTTGCTAAGCAGTAGTGTAGCTTGTATGGTTGAGATGTATCTGGTAGGAATTGGAGCTTTCCAACAACAATGTGGAGACTACGTTTGTGCAAACTTCCAGGTATCTATGATCAATCACAAACTTAGCCTTGAACATTACCACTTGTGAGAAAGAAAAAATCTTGTCCCTTGGCTCCCAACGTGTGCATTTGAGATTGTAATACCTACGTAAACACCAAGGAATTGGCCTTGTGTTTTCTGGTTGGACTCCTCAGTTTCTTCCTCCAATTTTTATAATTGGCATACTCTCCTCTCCCTATCCCAGAATCTCCTCCTCTTCTTCAAGGCTTTCCCATCCTACCCAAGTTCGAGATGTTTGTGACCCTAGCATGAGGACAATCTCTTCGAATGTTGTGACCTGGCCCCTTTTACACTTGAAACAACAATGCGTGAATCACTACCTGGGGTTTGAAGTGGAAACTCTTTTCCTTGATGAAGGTGGTTTAATAACCTTATCAAAGTTGGTTTTTGATGGAAAAAGTATCACGTTTTGCCTTAGGTAATAAGTTTTGAAGATGTCTTTGGCTTACGTGCAACTGGTTTCTCAACCCTTGCTGCCACTCTACACAACTTCATCCAAGGTTCCAATAAGGTTGTAATTCGACCTTCTCCCTTACCATTATATTTTCATCTAGACCAGCACAAAAACGAGCCACGTTGTGGTCTTTCTTTTCTCTTCCAAATCACAACCAATAATCATTTTTCGAAACTCCAAATCAATGTATTCATCAAACCGTTTTCTATCTTGTTTTAATGTATGCCATCTTGATGAAATATTTTGCTGAAAATATTGAGGAAGAAAACGTTTCTCATCCCTTTTTAATTAAGACCATGAAGAGATTTTTGGCCCACCTTCTTATTCTCTTTCTTTCTGTAACCCTCAAGCCATAGAACGTGCATAGGAAGGAGTTTAATTCCGCAACTTATAGGACTTTATGATTCATCATATTCCGTTAACGAAATAATCCTTCAACTCAAGAATCAATCTAAAAATTTTTCAGGATCCATACCTCCATTAACTCAGGAATTTCGAGTTTAAGATTTCGATCATCATCCCTATCTTTCCTTCCGTTTTTATGACTTGATCTTGGTTCCTCATCGTCACTAGAACTTTTGATGGAGTATCCCTTTTTTGGTTTTACGTAACTCCTCACACTTTCTTGCTTCTTGCAACTTGTTGATGAGCCATCTTCTGTTTAGGTTTAGAGGAGGTTTCTTGGTAGAAGTCATGATGGTTAGGACTTATTAAACGAGCCTTTTATAACTCTAAATCTCACCCTTGATAAGTGCTCTTTTGCCTTGAGCCAAGCTCAACCCTTCGTGAATCCTTGTGGTGTTCGTCTCACCTTCTTGAGCCATGATATAATTGGATATTGAACACTGAGATTTGAACGAATCTTCAACGAGAGCACAAAGTTGATGTGGAATTTGTTATAGACAAACGCCACTCACACAAGCAAACTTAGACTTCAAATTTGATAAGCCACGCACCACAATCTGAACTTCTACGGCGAAAATTAGTAGAAATTTGATTAAGCAAAGCACCCTCAAATCCTAAGAACACCATTCCTCACGTGAGATTAAAGCACAAAGCACCACTATCACTCATCGAAGTCTCCAAAGAATCCTCACAAAAAATTGTTGACTCTTGAAATAAAAGAAACGGAAAAACAACTTGTGTTTAATCACTCAAATGAATTTATGATGTATTTTACATCCTATTTATAGCATTAAAACATATCACACAATATTTCAAAACCTAAAAAATATCGAACTACCTAGATGTATGGTTAACAACTAAGATTAGGATAACAAGAAAATCTATCAAAACCGGAAAATATTTGCACCATATATTTTGTAATATGATTTCTAGTCTAAATCTAGATATTTGAGAGAATCAAAATATAAGGACTTATATTTGCCGAAAAACAACTAAAGGGTGTACCAAAGTCAAACAACCGGAAAATCTTTGTTGAAAACGTTGCCCAAAACTTCAAAAAATCCTCCAAACATCCGCCATATTACTTGCTTGTTTTCTCGTGATTTTGTTGGATTCCGAGTTAAAGAACTTCAAGAAGAAGAAGAAAACTCCTCAAGATTAAAATCTTTATTTCAAGAAACCTTCATTTTTGTGTTTCCAATGCTTGATTCCATCAACCAGAATCAAAACTAATCAGGAAAATCACAAAAACACCTATGGTAAAACCCTATCAAATGATGTGGAAGAGAAAAGGAAAGAAAACCATATAGCTCAACCACTTATTTAAACTACAACTTATATTTGCTTGATATCTCCGTGAGTACGCTTGTACATGTCACCATGCACACGTAAAAATCCACCTAGCACCAAGAAGCTTGTGTCGCCATTAAAGCCACTAACTTCCCCCAGGTGCATTGGTTTTCCAACTTCAATCAACCCAAAACCCTCGAAAGTTTTGCTCATTGATATTCAGTATCACTCTCTGAAACCTTTCGATGTTCCAATTTCACTTGAGTGGCCAAGGAATCAAAGTAGTATACGATGTTGTTGAAGGGTCGATAACACTCAATATCAAATGCCTCCTACTCAACAGACATTAAACAAGGCACGACATAAGCTACTAAAAAAAAATCCCCACCTTTTATTTCATAACTATGGTACGGCATAGAAAAACTACGATTAAAAGGGTAAAATAAGAATGATTAAGAATTACCCGGCATATATGGAGCAAGAAGAATTTTCCTTTCGTTGCATGATTTCAAAAACATCAATATATACGAGACTCTTCAGTTTTCCTTTTGTAACTTGATCGTCGGTGACAATCCCAGAGGGACATGAAATCCAAAAAAAGAGATATCCACTATGGAAGCAAACGTATACATTTGCCTATGTAATCAAAAAATAATAATAATAAATAAATAAACATTTGTAAGTAAGAAATAATAGCCACATTTGTGAGTGGTAAGATGCAGTTGGGTAAGTTGAATGGACTTAGGTAATACTTGAAAAGTATGCAAAACTTGACGGACTTGTAGGTCACAATGACACAATCCGATTTGGTCTGAACAAGAAATCAAAAACTTCCTCTTTACCAAGATACACCTTCTTGGATGATTACGTATTCCAATATCTATTGGGACCATGATTCCGTTCAATGACGAAAACTTCTCCACCTACTTGTAAAACAGACCATCTCTGGGAGAACACCAGATTGACCAATGCTACAGACTTCGATCAACCGATCTCTTTGTGTATGATTAAATGCGACGGGTTCAGCTCCAACCAAAAAAAGAGCAATTAAATTAGACCCACAAAATAATTATGAAAAACAATTTAACCATGGCGTTACAGACATGTTAAATTGCTTTGCATATGATTCAAATAACGATATGCCTTTTCAATCTATATAGGCATTCGGAAAAAAACCGTCAGTGGCTGACGAATAAAACCCACAGAAACAATGCAGGAGGAACAATTTACCTTTTGTGATTCAATAGATCATACTCTGGGTTTCTCTCAATTTAACTTGATGTCTTTTCTTTTCGAAGAGAGGAAGGGTCCTAGAGAAGAAAACAACAATACAAATTTGAAGTGAAGGAACTGATGATGATGAGTAAAGACTATAATTATTTGTCATAAATTCCTTTTTCGCCTATCATTCTGGATTTCTTGCATTCCCTTCAAGCAATTGCTCTAGTTGATCTTCGAAAGTCTAACACTTGGCAATATTGATTTTGTTGTTGTTGCTGGTTTATCACACAAGGATTTGCCCCTATACATAGTAGCACAACAACTTGTGAGAATTAGGAATGTAAGTGTGCAAAGGAAACAAATACAAAAGAGTGTGAACTTATAAAAAAGACACGACCTTGGCTAGAACAATAAGTTCTAAGGCCACAAGTGAAATAGGTCCTAATTGCTCTTGATAAAATCTGCTACCCTTCAAGCGGGATCGGGTAAAGCTTGTAGTTTCCTCCATAGCATAATCAATACTGCCTCGACATATAATCCACAAGGTATTGTGTATTATGAACATAGTTTCCATTCTTCATGTTATGACCTCCCTAAGAACACCATTCGATAACCTGTTTGAGAATGCAATTTGCAGGGAGTATACTCTACATAAATGTTAAAGGAGAGGACCATCAATCAGTGTTAAACTTGATTCTGTTTGATGGTTAATGACTACAGGAGAACCAACTTTAAGTGTAATTTTCAGAAAAGAAAAGAAAAAGGTTGAGGAAAAACACAAGGAAAACACTAAGTTTGAGAAAAAAAAGCTGGCATTCACCTGGGGATCGCAATGTTGATTTCAATTTGGTTGAATTTGGATGACAAAGAAAGAGTGGAGACAATACCTGAGAATATCAATTTCAGCAGTTTGCTTCCATTCCTTTTTCTCGCGGTTGAGGCTTTTTTGTTCTCGCTTGTTACCAAGCTCTTTGAAGTTTAGCATCATCGTAGCCAACTTTTCAAAAACTTAGGGAAGCCTTCATCTTTCCTTTCATCGTCTTCACTTCATGTTCAATGGTTTTGCACACGCTCGCAAGCCTTTGTCACTTGATTCAAATAGAATTTCTACTTTCAATCGCACCAAAGTACTCTCGATTTGTTACTCCCAATCCAAATTGTAGTGACGCGACCACAATACTTCCCCTTTGCCAATGCCTTGGCCAAAGCATCTTGTCGTCACCAATATGGAGAAACCACATTAGAATAAAAGTAATGGAAAAATCCTGATGAAACAACATGCCATTCAGCTTGAGTAACGTTAGATGACACATAAATTAGGAGAAGTAAAAAATAATATGTAACACGCCAAAGTCATACATGCGGAGAAGAAGCTGCTATGCTTAGCTTCCTCAAACAATTATCTCCTTCTTGTCGGTATCTCCTAGCTTCCACAACTGTCCTCGACCCTAAACTAGTTTGTGGATGCCCTTTGCAAGCTAACTCGTCGATCTAAAAACAAGACAATATGAAAAAGTTCCATTACAGTCATATATAATAGTTTCAAGAAAATAGTCAGATAGAGTCAAGTAAAACATTCTTGCTGTATCGAGCATAACCCTCTATGAGAACGTTTTTGAGGGGATATTTATTCCTTGGCACATGCGAAGGTGTTTACTCTTTTCCTATTCACATTTAGTGAAACAAAAAACAGAAGATTTGAGGACATTAAAGTAGGCGTAAAGTTCCTAAAATGCGTGTTACAGGAAAGCCCAAAACATGGATACTATCTCCCATTATGTTGTTAATCTAGTAGCTACAACTCAGTCCCAATCTTTTGGGTTGATGAAATTGTATTGCTGTGGTGGAATCCTTACGGATCTCCATATCGTTCGTCCAAATCCAATCTCGGGACAACGTAGAATTGAAGTTCTTCCAAATGAGGTAGCTTTGGGCATCATGAACTTCTTATCTTACGATTCACACTTGAATATCAATACATGCAAATATGACCTCAAACAAACAAATATATATATATTCTTCCAAATGATAAAGCCCAATGACTACTATATGAGTTTGAGAGTATTACCACAATTTCTGTCAAAACAATGATTCTTTAAAAACCGTTCTGGAACCAGAAGGCCAATTACAAATAATAGAATATTCTTTCTGGATTGTTTAATCCCCAATAACTCACATACTTACACTGTCTTTCCCTATAGGTAATCCATTGTCATTCCAATTTTTTTGGGGGAAGGTTGAAATACCTTTCTTTATTCCATGCCGAAGAAGGTTACTATTTTAGTCGCCCGCGGCCCTTTTCTTTCTTTCCCTTTTCTGGGCGAGGACACCACTCAGCATTTTCTGATGTGAGAAACCCGACATAGGAGTCACATAAGAAATAAACAACAGAACAAAACATCAAAAAAATATACAGAACAGACCAAAACAATAGACATAACAAAGGAGGCCAAACTATGTAGTCGAAAACACCACCAACAACAGCAAACGAAAAAATATACCAAAACACACCAAAACAGAAACTACATACGAACAAAACAGACGAAAATAGCCAGAACATGACAAACAAAGCAAAAATCAGAACTATACAAATTAGAAAAACACAAATCAGAACTACCATTTCATTTATATTTCCTTTTCAAAGCCTTCTTGGAAAATGCGATTACTCGGATGCTCCTCCTTTACCCACATCCCCTCATTCTGATCATTCGTTTGTAGAAGAACTCGTCTTCCACAACTGGTCATCCCAAGGGTGTGACGGTGGTAAGACCAACGAAGGTTCTTCTCTTTAATCCACAGTCGTGATCCTCTAGGACCTCTTTGTTCGAGACAAAACAAAAGACCCATCTTCTATAGCTGCGGTCAGTAGTAACATAAAAACCGTGTTGCTTGAGTAGCCAACAGGAACGGATATCTTATACCCGTTTTTTTGCTAAGTCAACCAATGTGAACCTCGACTTTCTGTCAAATCGAACTCCCAGCTTGTGCTACAATGGACACCATAATAAGACATGTTGCCACAAATTGGGTTTTGTCCTTAGCACTTGAGATATGCATGCTTGTGCTACCAATTAATAACCCCAGCTATTGTGAAGTAGTGTATTTTATCCATATCCTTTGTGCAAAAGGTTATACCCATTAATCTGATAACATGAATATGATAAGACATCCTTGTGGACCCCGAGACAACCATTTAATCTTCAGAAGAAAAACTTTGGATGGTGATTGGCTAGTTCTTCTACAAATCGGCCTTCTAACCACTCAATAAAAGATGAATTGTGTTGTTAGTAATCAGGTTTAATTCTACCATGATCGTTTATCCTAAATAAGTCTTAGGTTATTCAGTATGGTCACCTCTGGACTATTGTGCCCCAAAACGTATATAAGTGTGCTTGACTCCACATTGATGGGGGCACATTCAATACCTTATTTCCCATAATCCCTTTCCATGTCCAATCACTTGAATGCGTATAGGCTCGCGAATTCCAACGCATCAATTAATGAAAGCTAATGACTAACAAATCAATAGCCTCTCCACTAGATGCGCTCAACCATACAACTTCCGGCCCTACTGCCACTAATAACATAATCCTTTATAAATTTTCATGTATCTCTCTTTAGGATACATGTACCAAATATACAGGCCCACACAATTGGATTTTCTCTAACCAAATGTTAGTGTCAAATGAACCATTTATCGAAGAAGAAACGTGGTTGAGAAAATACATCTTACCGACAATGGTAACAAGATTTCCTTCGCAAGGTTAGGAAGCTTCAAAGGGTCAATTTCGTTACTAAAAAATCTCACCAAAGAAAATGCAAAGTCTTGTAATAGCATTTCTAACTTGTTCGTGCACAATGGAATTGAATAGCCAATAGGGAGAAAGATGCTCCATGAGAACAATGGTTATATGTGATTTAAAGCCCATAAGTGTATTTCTTTCAATGACACAAAATTTTTTAATATTAGAAGAATACCCACTAGAACATTAGATACCCATGCAAAACATCACAAAAAACTTTTGTATCTTTCTACTTAGGCGTATAAACATGCAGAGGAAGATAAGACGACACCATCTTTGACAGGGTTGTAATCAGGCCGAATTCATGTAAGCCCAATTCTTTTCTAGCATTAAACAATTCCTTGCTCTTCCCTGGTACATTGAGTATTGTGTAACAAACACTTTCACAAACATTTTTATCGATGTGACATTTGCATCGAGAAAATGTCTTCTCACAGCAAGTCTTTCCAATAAGGAAGGTCAAAAAAGATAGAAACTTTTCTCATAGCCCGTTTGGAATTCTAAGGCATTATTCTTTCCATGCTTACTTTAAACCAATGTACTTATGAAGATTTCGAGGCCTGTGATAAGGGAACAGGAGCTTCTCCTCTTCTGATTTACTGTTGAAAGATTTCTTCACTTCGATAACGATGGTGTTTACACAGGAAAAAAAACTTGGCGTGCACCTAAAGAGAACAACTTTACCAGCATTTTTCATTTTTTTTCCCTCTTACTAGAATTCTTTAGCTTTGATTTGAGGGGTAGGTGCTCCATCACATATAGGGCATGCCTTTAACCCTTTCACTATAACCAGCAAAATTACCATACGCTGGGGAAATCTTTAGTGTACCAAAAAGAAAGGCTCTCAAGGTTAAAATATTGTTGATCGGTAAGAATCAATACCTAAAACACCTGTACCCACAACATTTTTTTTTTAAATCTTCAATCAATGGAGCCAAATAAACATCTATATCGTGGCCAGGTTGTTTGGGTCCTGATATTTAACATTGAAAGAATCATGTTGTCTTGCGTTTCATTTATAAAGAGGGGGACGATTTAAATCATCAAACTTACTGGCCATGTACTATGAGTACTACTGTGATTGCATGAGGGTTCAGCCATAACTAGCTAGGGCAAGCCGCGCAATTTCTAGGGTCCTTGCCAAGTTAGGATGGTCTTTTCAATCTTGATCCATTGTGGAGAATCCGCCGGAAGTGCCTTAAATATACCATCATCTTTCTCTCTTGCATGTCATACCAAGCTTTGGTTAATTCTGGAATACCAGAAGCCTTCTAGCCTTGGCACAATGGAAAGTACCACATCACTATAGCGGAAATTTTTCGTCTTATACTTGAAGCTTTGCACACAAGACAATTTTCAAATGAAGAATATCTTTCGGTATAAGATACAGTTTTCATTTTGGGCAAGCAGGTATCCTGTCATAAGCATGCCGATAGAGCTTAGCATCTTTTTAGCTTAATAGGTACGACTTGGAAGCAAGTTTCATCAGGAAGCATGGCTTTGAAAATGCATCATTAAAATCGTAAACCAATTTATCCGTGGCTCCATTCCTGCCTTCAAATAAACAACTTGATAACGGACGATCAGCAGATAATCTAGTATATTTAGTGATCCGGGGGATACCATGGTTTTTGCATCCAACTACCGCAAGCTATTAAACATTATCTGGACATTTCGCAAACTTTCCTCCAGTGGCTTTTGACCATTTCTATAAACTCATTCATCGTGATGTCTTCATTTCAAAGTAACATGTTCATAGGGCGGTTCGCTATCGGAACATCTACCTTCTTTACCCAGTTTCGCAAGCAATCATACCATGAACATTAGAAGGACCTTCCCCTTAAATTCTCACCCTGATCAAACCAAAACACTGTATACAATTGATTAATGGCTTTAAAACATCAAGTAGTGATCATTTAGAATCCTCAATATTAAGTCGACCATATTATTGAAATCACACATGGACTAAAAGATGATTCACATTCTTGCATGTTCTTGCAATTCAATGAATCCATCTACTCCATGCTCATATTTATCAGTATACGCCGAGCATGCATCCAATCTGATCCATAACACTAGGGTTGTTGTAACAAAAAAAATGCACATGAAACGATTATTAGTGTGTTATCATAGTGTGTAAGTCTTCAAATTTTTAAAGTATTTTATTATTTTGTGGTTGAAAATGAAGATAATGGATATTATAATTTATACAAACTAATGAAATTGGTGAATTATTTTGTTATTTTAATTAAATTATTGTATGCTAAAAAGATTTCTTCTTTCTTCTTCTCTACCATTGAATTATACAGGCCTATACAGGCAGAGGCATTCAAATATTTTTTCCAAATTATTTATTAGTTCCAACAAAAATTAAAAACCTACATTATTACTCATATAGCCGGGAAGGTTGTAAGTAGGTAAAAGAGGGATGGGTAGCAATAAGATGAAAAATCTAGGGACCGCTATAGTTTACATTCCTCATTTTCATGCTTCTTTAATTTGCTTTGTTATTTAGAAGTAAAGTGATGTATTAATATCTAACAATACAAAATCTATTAGTTCATCACTCTCCCAGACCCCCCCCCCACTTGTTATACAGGATATTACGGCGTATTAATCATAATTCATTATCTAAATGAGTTTTGACAATTAGCAACCCTTGAACTTCTCATTAAGTCAGTATCGTTCAAAAAAAAAAATAATAAACCTGTAATTTACCATGGTATTTATATGGTCCAAAATTAGAACACTCACAACTAACATTAAAAACCACCAGTTAACAGCATTCCAGTCTCCGAGTAAGTAAGTATTCATGGCAACTAAATTTCATCCTCAAACTCTAAATTTCACTTAAAACATGTACAATTACAGAAACCCCAAAACATGTCAATCCATTACTCCTATATAATTATTTCCACAAATCGTTTGCCTAATTTAAAGCCTAATTCAGGAATAAAACCCGGCATTGCTCAAACAATCAATTAAATCCGGAAATCCAATTAAAAAAAAAGCATAAAACATAATTTTTAATCAGAACATGCAGCCGTTTTTCGTATGTGTAAGGGTTGTGTTGTTGTTGTTGGGTGTTGTTGTTGCTGGTGTTGTGTTGTTGTTGTTGTTGTGGGTTTGTTTTGGTGTGTGGTGTTGTTGCTGTTGGATGCTGGGTTGTGTAAGTGGTGTGGTGTTGTTGTTGATGTTGTTATTGCTGTTGCTGCATGTGTGTTGCTGATTGTAGTGGTCATTGCTGAGTTGATATGTTGTTGTTGTTGAGGATTTGTGTTGTTGGTATTGCTGATGTTAATGTTGGGGCTGTGATGTTGTGGTTGTTGTGTTGTGGTTGTGTTGTTGCTGTTGTTGTTGCTGATGTTGCGTTGTTGGTGTTGTTTGGTTGTTGGTGTTGTTTTGTTGTTGTTGTTGATGTTTTTGATGTTGTTGGTGTGGTTGTTGTTGGTGGGGTGGTGATGTTGTTGCGTTGTGTTGTTGAGTGTTGCGTGAGTTATGTTGCTGTTGTTGTTGTCTGTTGTGTTATGTTGTTGATGGGTGTTGGTGTGTTGTTGTGTTGTGTGAAGATGATTGATGCTGTTGATGTTGTTGGTGTTGTGGTTGTTGTTGTTGTTTAGGTTGTGTTGTTGTTGTTGTTGTTGTGTGTTGAAGTTTTTGTGTTGTGGTGTCTGTGGTTGTTGGTGGTGGCTGTGATGTTGTTAATTGTTGTTTTGTTGTGTTTTGTTGGTTCGTTGATGTTGTTGTTGTGTTTTGTTGTGGTGTTGTTGTTGATGGTTGTGGTGCTGTTGTTGTTGTTGTGTTGCTGTTGTTGTGGGTTTGTTGTTGCTGCTGCTGTTGGGGTTGTTGGTGATGGTGTGCTGTTGTTGGTGATGTTGGTTGATGTTGTGTTGTTTATTGTGATGTGTGTGCTGTTGGTGTTGATTTGTTGGTGTTTGGTGTTGTGTTGGGTTGTTGTGATGTGCGTGGTTTGTGTTGATGTTGTGTTGTTGTTGTTGCTGATTGAAAGTTGATATTGCTTGTTGTGTGTGTTGTTAGTTATGTTGTGGATGTTGTTGGTGTTGTTGTGTTGTTATGGTTTGTGCTGGGCGGTGTTTTTGGTGTCTGTTGGTGTTGTTGTTGAGTTGTTGTTGTAGTTGTTGGTGTTGTGCATGTTGGTGTTGTGTTGTTCTAATGCTGGTTGAGTTTGTTGTTGTGATGTAGTTGTTGTTTGTGGTATGTTAGTGTTTTTGTT
This sequence comes from Suaeda aralocaspica, assembly GCA_016808085.1. Classification (NCBI taxonomy): domain Eukaryota; kingdom Viridiplantae; phylum Streptophyta; class Magnoliopsida; order Caryophyllales; family Amaranthaceae; genus Suaeda; species Suaeda aralocaspica. The sequence goes on along the minus strand of PYUH01000329.1, from coordinate 566,936 downwards.
GTGAGATGTTGTTGCTAGTTGTTGGTGTGGGTGTTGCTGTAGTGGCTTGTTGTTGTTGTTGTTTTTTGCTGGTGTTGTGTGGTAGTTGGTGTTGTTATGCTGTTGTTGTTGTTGCGGTTGTGTTGGTTGGTTGCTGATTGTGTTGACTGTTGTTGTTGTTGTTATTGGTGTTGTTGTTGGTGGTGTGTGTTTGTTGTTGTTGGTGTTGGTGGTGTGTGTTGTGATGTTGCTGTTTGTTGTGGATTGATTGCTGCTTGAAAGTTGTTCTTGCTGTTGTTCTGTTGTTAGTTTAAGTTGTTGCTGTTGTGTGTGGTGTTGTTGTTATTGTTGGTTGCTGTCTGATGTTGTTTTTGTTGTTGTTGGTGTCGTTGTTGGTGTTGTTGTTGATGTTGTTGTTGTGGGTTGTGCTGTTGCTGTTGCTGTGGGTGTTGTTTTTGATGTTGTTGCTGTGTTGGTGATGTTGCTTGTTGTTTGGTGTTCTTTATTGTTGAAGGTGTTGATTGCCGTTGTTGCTGTGTTGTTGAAGTTGTTGGTTTGATGTTGTTGGTGTTGTAGTGTTGTTAATGATGTTGTTGTTGTTGCTGTTGGTTGTTGATATTGTGCTGTTGTTGGGTTATGTTGTTGTGTTGTTGTGGTAGTGTTGTTGTGTTGGTGGTGTTGTTGGTGTAGTTGGTGAGCCGTGATGTTGGTGGTGTTGCTGTTGTATTGGTGGTGTTGCCTATTGTGTTGTGGTGGTGTTAGTGTGAGGTTGTTGTTGTGCAGTTATGGAGTGGATGGTGCTGTTGCGTTGGTGGTGTTGGCTGTGTGGTTTGTTGTTTGTGTTGTGGCGTGTTGTGTGCATTGGTGTTTGTTGTGTTTTTCATTCCTTGCGTTCTTAATAGGCTTCCGTTACGCTTTCTTTTTTTTCCTTGTTGTCTCTTTTGTTTTCTTTTTTTATCTATTTTATTCTTTTATATTTGTTTTGTTGTTATTGTTTGATTGGTGTTGTTGGTGGTGGTGCTGTTGGTGTTGTTGTTGTTGATTGTTGGTGTGTGTTTTTGTTTTGATGTTATTGTGGTGGTGGTGGTGTTGTTGGTGTTGTGTTGTGTTTCTGTGGTTGTTGCTGTTGTTGCTTGTTGATGTTGGATGGTTTGGATAATGTTGTTGCTGTTGTTGTTGTTGTTGTTGGAGTTGTTTTGAGCTTCTGTTCTGTTTGGTGGTGTTGACTGTAGCTCGTGTGGTGGTTATGGTTAGTGATGTTGTGCGGTTGCTTGGTGATAATTGGTGGTGTGGTGGTTGTGGTATAGGTGTTTGTGCTAGTTGATGTTTGTAGATGTGGTGGTGGTGTTGTTTGTTAGTGTTGTTAGTGGTGTTGGTTGATGTGGTGGTTTGGTGTTTGCTGTTGCTGTTGTTGTATTGTTGTGGTGGTTGGTGGTGGTTGTGTGTTGGTTGGTGTGGAGTGTATGTTGGTGGGTGGTGGGCATTGTTTGTGTTGATTGCTGGTATTATGCTTGTTGTTGTGGGGTTTGTGTGAGGGGTGTGATGTTGTTGTTGTTGTTGTGTTGTTGTGGGTGGTTGTTTTGTTGTGTTGTGGGTTTTGGTTGTTTGTTGGTGTTGTTGTGCTGGTGGTTGTTGATTGTGTTGTTGGTGTTGTCGTTGCTGGGGTGGTTGTGATTGTTAATGTTGCTGTTGTGCGTGTTGATGGAGTTAGTTGATGTGTTGTTGCAGTTTTTGTGGTTGTTGTGTTGTGGTGTTGCTGTGCTGGTGTTGATGCTGTTTTGTGTGGTTATGTTGGTGGTGGGTGATCTTGTTGTGTTTGTTGTTGTTGTTGTTGTTGATCTTGTTGCGTGGTTGTATGTAGTAGTTGGTATTGTTGTTGTTGGTCGGTGGGATTGTGGTGTGTAGGGTTGTGTTGGTGTGTTGAGGATGTTGTTGGTTGCTGTTGTTGTGGGTAGGTTTTGGTGTTGTGGGTGTGTTGTTGCTGTTGGTGTTGGTTTGTTGTTGGTGCTGTTGTTGTTGCTGTTGCTGTTGCTGATGCTGTGTTGCTGTAGATGGTCTGCTGGAGTTGCATATTGTTGTTGTTGTGTGGTGTTTGTTGGTGTGGTATGCTGGGGTAATGTGTGTTGTTGATGTGCGGTTGTTCTTGTGTGTTGTTGAGGTTGTTGTGTTGTGGTTTGTTGTTGTGTTGTTAGTGTGTTGTTGTTGTTGTTGGTGTTGTGTGTTTGATGTTGTTGTAATGTTGTTGTGTTTTGATTGTTGTTGGTGTTGTTGTTTGTTGGTGGTGGTGGTGATGTTAGTTGACTGTTGTTATGTTGTTGTTGCTTAGTGTTCGTGGTTTATGTTGTGCATGTTGCGGGTTGTTGTGTTGTCTGTTGTTGTTGATGTTGTTGATGTTGTTGTTGTTGTTGTGTTGTTGTTGGTGTGGTTTGGTGTGGTTGTTTGTTGTTGTGTTGTTGATGTGTTGCATGTGTTGTTTGTTGTTGGTGCTTGTTGTGGTTGCTGCTGTTGTGTGTTATGGGTGTTGATGTTGGTGTTTGTTTGTGTTGTTGGTGTTGTTCTTGCTTTTGGTGCTGTGTTGTTGTTGTTCTTGTTGTGGTTACTGTTGTGTGTTGTTTTGGTTGGTGTGGGTGTGTTTTGGTGTTGTTGTTGATGTATGGTGTTGTTGTTGTTGTTTTTGTTGCTGTTGTGTTGTTGTTGTGTGGTGATGAGTTGTTATTGCTGTGTTCGCTGTTGTTGGTTGTGATGTTGTTGATGTTGTTGATGTTGGTTATGTTGTGTTGATGGTGGATTCGTTTGTAGTTGTTGTTGTGTCGTTTTTTGTTGATGTTGATTGTTGTTGTGTTTTGTTGGTTGGCTAATTGTGTTCTGCGTTGTGGATTTGTTCGTGCTTGATGTTGCTGTTGTTGAGGTGTTTGTTGTTGTTGTTGCTGGTGGTTGTTTTGTCTGGTTGGTGTTGTTGGTGTTGTTGTTTATGTTGTTGTTGTTGTGTTGTTCTTGTTGTTTGGGTTGTTGTGGTTGTTGCAGTTAATGGTGTTGCTGTGGATGTTGAAGTTGGTGGTGTTGATTGGTGTTGTTATGGTTGTTGGTTGTGGATGTTTTGATTTGTTGTTGCTATGTTTTGTTGTTGGGTTGTTCGGTTGTTGCTTGTGGTGTTGTTGTTATGTCTTGGTGGTGGTGTGTATGTTGGTGTTGGTGTGTTGTTATGTTGTTGTTGGTGATAGTTGTGCTATGTGTATGTTGCATGGTTCTGGTTCTGTTGTTGATGTTGTTGTTGTTGTCGTTGTTGTTGTATTGTGGGTTGGCGTGCTGTAGCTGTTGTAGCTGTGGCTGTGGTGTTAGCGTTGTTAGTGGTGTGGTGATAATGGTGGTGTGTGGTGGTTGCTATTGAGGTTGGTGGTTTATTGTTGTTGTTGTTGGTTGGTGGTTGGTGTTGTTGTGGTGTTTTGCTGGGGTTGTTGGTGGGGGTATTGTTTGGTTGTTTGCTTTGGTATTATGCTTGTGGTTGTGGGGTTTTGTTGTTGTTGCTGTGTGTTGTTGGTGTTGTGGTTGTTTTTGTTGTTGGGGTTGTGTCGTTGGTGTGGGTTTTGGTTGTTTTGGAGTGTTGCATGCTGGGGTTGCTGTTGTTGTGGTGTTGTTGTTGTGGTGTGTTGTTGCTGTTGTTGCTGTTCTGGTTTTTGCTGTGGAGTTGATGTTTTGTTGCTGTAGTTGTAGTTGCTGGTGTTGTGCTGTTACTGCTGTTGCTATTGATGTTGTTGTTGTTGTGGTGTTGTTTGTCTTGTTGTTGTTGTTGTTGTTGTGATATTGGTTGATGGTGTAGTTGGTATTGTTGTTGTGGTGTTGTGGTGTGTGTGTTGGATGTTGTTGTTGTTGTTGTGGTGGGGTTGTTGCGGTTGTTTTGTTGTGTAGTTGGGGGTGTTGGTTTATTGGTGTTGGTGGGTTGTTGTTGTTCGTTGTTGGTGTTTGTTCGAATGTGTTGTTGTTGTTGATGGTGTTGATGTCTGTTGAGTGTGGTGTTGGTTGATGTTGTGGTGTTATTGATTGTTGTTGATAGTTGGTGTGTTGGTGTTGTTTAGTTGTTGTTGGATGTTGTTGGGTTTTGCTTGTTGTTGTTGTTGTTTGTGGGTTGTTGATGTTGTTGGTGATTCTATGTTGTGGTTGATATTGTTTGATGTTGTGGTTAGTTGTGTGTTTTGGTGTTGTATCTTGGTGTTGGTGTTGTTGGTGTTGTTGTTGTTTGATTGGTGGTGTTTTGGTGTTTGTTATTGTTGTGTCGATATTGTTGTTTGTGTTTTGTGCTGATGGTGTTTTATTGGTTGTTGTAGCGTTGTTGTTGTTGTTGTTGTTGATGGAGATGTTTTGTTGTGGTTGATGTTATTGTTGGTGAGTGTTGTTAGTGAGTGGTTGAATGTTTTTACTGGTTTAGGTGATGATGTGTCATTTGTTATTGTTGTTGTGTAGTTATTTGATGTATTGGGGGAATTTTTGTTGGTTTGGTTGGTGGTGTGTGTTGGAGTTGATTGATGTATAATGTTGTTGTTGTTGATGTAATGTGGTGTGATATGTTGATGTGTGGTTGGTGGTTGTTTTGTTCTTTTTTGGTTAGTGGCTGGTAGGTGGTGTTGGTGATATGGTGGTTGTTGGTGTTGGGTGGTTTGTGTTAAATGTTGTTGTTGTGTGTGGTGGTAGGGGGTGGTTGGTGGTTGTTGTTGGTGTTGTTGGTTCTGTTGTCTGGTGTGGTATGTTGTTGTTGTGTTAGTGTTTGATATTGGTTATTAGTTGTTGTGTTGTTTGTGTATTTGTGTTGTGTTGTTTTTTGTTGATGTGTTGGTTTTGTTGTTGGTGAGTTGAATGTGGTTGGATGGTGTTGGTATGTTATGGGGTTGGTTGATTATTGTTGGTGTTGGTGTAGGTGTTGGTGATGTAGTTGTTGTGTGGTTTTGTATTGTGTTGTGTGTGTTTTTAGTTGTTGTTGTGATTGTTTTTGAGGGTTTGGTATTTGTGTTGTTGGTGTTGTTGTTATGGTGTTGGTGCTTTTTGTGTTTTTGTTTGTTGTGTTTTTTTTTTTTTGGGGGGCGGAGGGGGGGGGGGGGGGGGGGGGGGGGGGGGGGGGGGGGGGGGTGTTTTTTTTTTGGGGGGGGGGGGGGGGGGGGGGGGGGGGGTGGGGGGGGGGGGGGGGGGGGGGGGGGGGGGGGGGGGGTG
>PYUH01000329.1:489258-556758 GCA_016808085.1 Suaeda aralocaspica | reverse complement strand
CGGATTTATGGGGGTTCAGAACGATAAAGGGGAGCGATTTAAGGTGAATGGGCACCGCCTCAAGCACTACTATGAAGGTGATGTTGTTGGCCTGGTTGAGGAAATCAATTTCCGAGACGCACACCCCCTATGAGCTATGAGGTAACATGGTGAAGCTAATGACCTTAAACAAGCGCTTTGCGGGAGGCAACCCGTAGTTAGTTTAGTTTTTAGTAGTTTTTTATTTATCTATTTTCATAGTTTAGTAGGGACTCTAGCTCTATTCTTACTTTTGGTGAGGAGAGTGAGGTACTAATGAATTTTTCTAAGTGTTTTGGGTGTGATTACAGGTATAATATAGGTGAAAAGGTGAAAAAGGACAAAAAAACGCATGGAAGACCGCTCACCCAGGTGGGTCCGGGCGAACAACCGACCTCCGGGCGTGCGGCTTGGGGTCCGGGCGCGCAGTAGTTGTTTGAACACTTAGATATTTTTTTGGAAAATTTTAGAAGAAGGGACCCCAGGTGGAATGACACCATCCGGGCGGGTGGCGTTCGATCCGAGCACGCATTAGTTTTTCTAGAATTAGTTTTTTGTGCAAAATTCCAGAAAAAATCCCAAAATAACGCGAGCAACCCGATCCGGGCGCATGGCAGCAAGGCCTCCGGGCGCACAGCTCCCTCCCCCCCCCCCCACCCCCCGCGTGTCTCTTCCTTTCTCCCTTCCTTCTTCCTTTTTCTTTCTTCTTCCTCCTTCTCTCACCTCTCACCTCTCATTACCTTATCTCCTCTTTCTCTCGCTACAATTCAAAATCTCCATAACTCCCCTTCTCTCTACTATATCTCCCTCTTTACTCACCCAAATTCACTAAAATCTTCATCAAACCTCATGTTTTTCGACCCTCTTCTAGATCCCCACCACAAATTTCACTAAAAAAAATCTCTCAACTCATACCACTAAATTCCTCACTTATTTTACTACTCCTTCAATGGCACCAAAGAGGCAAAGGGTTGGAACTATATCAAGGAACGAACCACAAGGCTTGGGGCGACATTCTACCAATGGGTTAGTTGCTTTCGATTCACAAGAACAAAAGGTATGTTTCAAAAAGTTAAAATGAAGGCATGTTACCCCCACCCATTTTCTAGATCATCAACTGTTATGTGCTTTAGGAGGATATGATGAAACTGAGGAACTGTTTAAGTCTATGGGTATGCACAAGTTTTTTACTTTGGATGCTTCGACTTACCCCGACATAACTTACGAGTTTATGTCGAGCTTTGAAATTTACAGACCAAAACCCAAGGCACCTGTTAGAAGTGTTAGTTTTAGGATGTTCAGTGTCGATCGTTATGAAACGATTGTAGACTTTAGGGCTATATTTGATTTAGCCAGCTAGGGGCGTGCTAGATCCCCAAAGGGCTTTGATGATGTTGCTTGGTGGTTTTCTCTTACAAGTGTGCATTTGACTAACTGGCAACATGCCAAGGCTAACCTGATCCACCAGCCCTCTACTAGGATCACTCACCGTTTCCTTGCAGGGACGATATTTGGTCGGTAAGGACAGCATGAGGTTCATACCAAAGAAATGTGGTGCCTAGGGAGGCACTTGGTTAAACATTCTTTTCCTTATTGTCTTCGTCCTCCTTACCTGTTTGCTATGCATTTACATACTTAGTGGCAATCTTATGCAGGTACAGATCGATTCAGCCAACCAACCATGAACAATATAGTGTTTGGTGGCATTTTGACATATGTTGGCAGGTACTACAAGCCCAACTTTGAGTATGGTAGTACCCTGCTATGGGTCCCACTATTTGGATGTCCCTTACCTTAGCCAATGTGATTGGCTAGAGTTAAAGGATGGGGGCACATTAGATGGTACAAAAGACTATCCAGGGGAGTTTTTATTACTCTCCCTAACGCTTCACTGAATGGATTGCTGCCTGATTTGCAATCCTATACTATGCCTTTAGATAGTCGTGGTGCAGGTTCTTCTGCAGGTACCTCGGGACGCGGCGGGCCACCCAATTAGCAGCCACCCCAGTAACCACCGATGGATCCTGCTCCATGGCTGGTACAGATGAACCAGGTCAACCACTTCCAACTCTAGCAACAGCAGTTCATGGATCAGTTCACTACATTTGACCAGGACCACCGTCTTGCCATGTACTCGATTTATGACCACTACGTCTGTACCGGCGTAGTGCCCTCTACTGGCCCTCACCCTTCATGGTATCACTTTAACCTTGGAGAGGGGACCAGTGGAGCAGGGGGAGCAGGTGGTGGTGATGGTGGCGATGACGATGATGATGATGGTGATGATGATGATGATGCCAGTGAGGACACTGACACTTTCCTCCAGGATTTCGACTGAGAGGAGTCCCTTAATTCCTTCAGCCTGAGGGCATTGTTGAGTTTGGCTTGGGGGAGGGTAACTTTATTGCTTTCTTAGTTTAGTTTTTATTGATTTCTAGTGTATTTTTTATTGCTTTCTTAGGTTAGTCATATGGTTTATACTACTTGTTAGAAGTAGGTGTTTACATATGACCAAAATAGTGTACTGCTTTCATAGTTTCGATTTTTATTTTGCTTTAGTTGATTGATTGATTGAATGGTTTTGATGAAACTTTGTGAATGGTGACTTCCCTGTGCCCCACATTTTATTTATAAATGTTTTTGGTTGATTTGGGCATGTGATGAGTTATGTTTTGGGAATTGCCAACTTGGACATGAACTTGACTTACCTTGACACAGTTTCTAATTTTGGCACTATAGCCATGTGTAGAGTAGAGGCTTGAACAGTGTTAACAGAAGGATTTAAGCCACATACATTATTTTATGCTTATTTCTTTTCATGAATGCTTAGTTCCTGGTGCTTGTACGTATGATCCATGTTTTGGCTTTTGACTCTAGTAACTTGGCTTTGTTGTGTTACATGTGGCGAATGATAAAAAACATTAATATCTTTTAGGAGCTTTCAGATTTTTGGCATTCCTTCAGAAATTTTCCTTTGGTCTTTATTTTGATCATTTTACCCTTCATTTGCATTTTAGCCACATTACAACCCTATTTGGCCTTGTTCTAATCGGTCGATATATGCCCAAGCTGGGCTTGGGGGAGTTGAGGAGTTGTTTTGTTGTTGTTTTGCATTTGTTGGAGGTTTTGGTGGATTGGAAAATTGTGAAAAGGTTGTTGTTAAAGTTTAGCAATAGGTATCACATTATGGCTCTGCATACCAATGTCCAGGCTAGTTTTAATGAAGAATTAAAATGTTATACATCTTATATTGGCCTAGTTATGTATGTGTGATGATTTTGTCTTTGACATGTCATTAAGAGTCATGAGCCTAAGTTGAAAATTTTTGAAAGTTGGAAAAAAAAAAACCAATGAAAAGATGAAAGAGATGAAAAAGAAAAAAAAGAATTGAAAAGATGTTGAGGAAGAAAAGCTTGTGATATTTGGAGTAGTTGAAATGTAAGTTTTTATGGTGTGATATGATTCTATGAGAATTGGTTTAATGTTGGAGTTGATGTTGGAGATGTTGATTATGCTCTTTGATTGCTATATGCGTATAACCCGCATTTACCACCACATTATCCCAAATTTTACCCTACCCACCACCCTAGCCACGTTACAAGCTTATAAAGACCTTTTTGATCGACATGTGCATGTTTTTAGTTCTTGTTAAGTGACTCAATTGCCAAAGCTAGTGAGTATTACTTGCATTTCGAGTCGATTTTCATATTAGCATTGAGTGATTACCCTTAAACACTTGCATGAGGTGTGAGATAGGATGTGGGTTTGGGTCCTCAAAATTTGCATTGAAATACTTATTGCATTTGCATTCTTATTTGGGATTAAGGGTATGCTGAATTTTATGTTTGGAGTGACACCGAGTGAGCTACTCTAGTCATCGACTTCTATTTCTTACATGGTTGGCCTATTGATTTTGATTTAAGTGGATGGCAGTCAAGGGATTTCAATGGGTTGGTTAAGGAACTTGCATACTCGGAATTGCCTGAGCTGATTTTGTTTTGCTAAGTTAAAGGGGTGAAGTCATTGTTTCCTTAGTTGTTTGCTTGAGGACAAGCAAAGGTTTGGCTTGGGGGAGTTTGATAAGTTGATATTTGACAAGTATTTTACCCCCGATCCCGATTGATTTTTAGCTCTAATACGGCTCTTTTCAGGCATTTCTACTAACTTTTACCGTTTCAGTGTTTGTTGTGCTTTTTATAAGATTTTACAGCAATCGATGATTTATCGTTGTTTACCAAGCGTTTTGAAGCATTTGAAGAAGTTAGTGAGGAGTTGAAGTCATTTTGGAAGCTTTACTGAGGATTAGGAGTTCTAAATGAAGAATTAAAGAAATAATTCTGGAGGAACGAGCAAAAACCTAGAAACGAAGCCAAGCGAGCTAGGCGCCCCGGTCTAAGCCAACCGCCGGGGTGGGGGTTGCTCGCCCAGACTGCTCCGGGCGGGCCGCTCCAAGGGCGTTTTTCTGCGTGCTTCTCCTTAGTTAGGCCCTAGTATATATTGTTTTGTAATCTAAAAATGCTAATTACGTCTTTTATCAATTAGAAACCCTAGTTTAGGCCAAAAATTCTCTTTAAGTGTGAAATACTTTTTCAATCATTCAATCAATAATATTCCAGGTTTATTCAATCTCATTTGTTGTTCATTATTGATGTTTAGTATTAGTTTTAATTTATGCTTTTAGTTTCATTAGTTTCAAGCTTAAATTTTGTTTCTTGATTATTGTTAATTTGTTTAGTTTAATCATGTTTAGGACTGTAATTTCTTTTATTGATTAAGTTTTTGTCTTTTTAATTATAAGTGAGTGCTTCCCTTTCGAGGACTACGGGATCCATGGATTGATTTTGATGTTTTGCTCATAATTGTTAGTTTGGCTATTAATCTTCTTGAATTCCTGTCGTCAACTTTTATTGTTTTCAGTTAAATACTGGCCAGGTTTAATTGTTAGTTTGATATTGTTGAAATTGATACCGAGAGGTAAGATTACCACAATTAGGTCATAGGGACAATGGGCAAAACGAGTATAAGTGAGCGAGAGCCATTAGAGGAGTTTTGAAGGAAACTATATTCGAGAGAATTAGTGGACCTTAAATTCAAGGAAATTGATAATCTGATAATTAATTGTGTGCAATTCTTTTGTTAATCTATGGTGAATCGATGTCCTAGGCTTAGTTATAAATTTATTCCCTTAATCGATTCAATTTTAGCATTAGTTAACTTTTTAGTTATAACCCAAAATTGAAAAGGCCCTTTATACAATTTAAGCTTTTTAGAACTAATTGATTTAATTGCTTCCCTGTGGATTCGATCCCTAATTTCCTAGCTACATTAGTTAGTGTTGTTTGGTTTATTTTTGATAGGTGTGCGATAGCCTCATCATTAACTCATTGTAATTGTTTTTTTTCCCCTTAGATTAAATTTATAATTTTTATTCCATTTTTCTGGTAAAAATCATGTCTTTTTGCGTTTTTGTTTCTGGGGTTTGTTTATTTTGGTTTAATTGAGTTAGGTTTTTCTGGGAATTTAGTTTTTTTTAATATACCAGTTTCAGTATATANCTCACTCTATATATATATATATATATATATATATATATATATATATATTTTGGTTTAACGCATTCTTGTATAACAATACAAACCAGTTTCAGTAACAAAGGCCGTTTTTTCTTGGTCATCCACCCATAGAGGAATTTGATAGAAGCTAGAATATGCATCCATGAAACTCAACAAAGCATGTCCAACCGTAGAATCAACCAATCGATCGATATTTGGCAAAGGAAAGCAGTCTTTAGGACAAGCCTTGTTCAAGTCTATGTAATCAACACACATTCACATTGTCCCATTGGGTTTTGGAACCAAGACAACGTTTGCCACCCAATCAGCATATTGGCTTTGCCGGATAAATCCTACTTCCAATAACTTCTTTACCTATTCATCAGTCGCTTTGTTACGAACTTCTCCAAGATTTCTTTTCTTTTGCCTTACAGGCTTAACATTGAGCTTGTGAACAACCACTTCCGAATCAATCCCCGGCATTTCTTCAACTTCAAATGCAAAAACATCTTTGCATTGTCTAAGTATGGCTCTTATCCCAGCCCCAACATGTTCGTCAGGTGCCTGTGCAATTTTGACTGTTCTATCAGGCTTCATCTCATCCAACGAACCTAAAATCATCATGCTCACCTCCAGGTTGAGGTCATGGGAATTTATTTAAGCTATGAACAACCATTACTTGGTCTTTGGGAGCTTCTTCCAGTTTGCAGTTTCCTTTTCTTACTTGGTTTGCCGATTTCCTTACTTCCCTTCACAGTAGGACCTCCAGCAGCAAAGCCACCAGAGATTACATAGATAACATCTTCTGTCTCATAGCCCTCCTTTGTTACCTCATTTTTAGAGTTTGACTTCTGCTTGGCACCCTTGTCAGAAGATTTGGTTAAATGTTGACTAATCTTCCCTTTAGCAGCAACAGCTTCCAGAGTTCTCCGAAGATTGAAGCAATCATTGGTATGATGCCCCACATCTTTGTGAAAGTAGCAATATTTACTTGAATCTCGATCTTCTTTTGCGCTTTTCAATGGGGGTGGATCATCAATGTCAACTTTCCCTCCGACCTCCTTAAAGACTGAATGGAGATCCTTAGTGAATTTAATTTTTGGTGCGTCATTCGCCTTTCTCTTCCTGTTTTGAACATTTGACTTGTTTGATGAGCCAGCCGTCCAAGTGGCATGTCTCTTCTGATCTTTGGTTTTTGATCCATGATCATTCTTCTTATCCTTGTGGGTGGAAGCACATAGCTCCTGAGCATGGATGAAGCATTCAGAGTCCTCCACGATCCCCTTCAAGGTTTTACAATTCCTTCTGACCAAATCAAACATAAAGGTTCCATCGCGGATTCCTTTGAAGAAGCTATCAAAAGCAACTCCTTCAGAGAGGTTAGGTATCTGCAATGATTCAAGATTAAATCGCTGGACATAGCTTCTTAAGGATCCTTTTTCACCTTGCCCTATCTTAGCCAAGTGTATGCTAGTCTTTTTCTCACGTTTGTTGGCCACGAAATGATGTACAAATGTTGTGCTTAGTTCATGAAAATTGTTAATAGACTGATCTGGTAGGGTATTGAACCACTTCTACGCTATTCCTTTAAGTGTTGTCGGGAATTAGTGGCACCAGGTTGCATCATCCAAACCTTGAAAATACATCAAGTGTTTGTAAGTTGCCAAGTGCTCTTTTGGATCAGTTGTTCCATCAAAAGCCTCTACATTAGGCATCTTAAACTTAACTGGGTGAGGAGCGATCATGATTGGTGCAGCAAATGGGATTGTCCAGTTCATAGACATATAGACCACTTTATCCCCGATGATCCCCGTAGGATCATTAGTTACTTGCTTGGCCATATGAAGCTCCTTAAGTCTCACCCTATTGTCTCAGTATTGGATCATTTGCTCTCTTCTAGCTTGATCTGCTTTTTCAGCTTTCTTCCTCTCAATCTTGTATCTCAAATTCTCTTCATCATACGCTTATCCCATTCAAGAGTGAATGGATGTGAATCAGACATCTCTTTGGTTGTAGTTGCACCCGACGAGTCAGAGCGACTATGTTCACGTTGAGCTCGTTTAGAGTTCAAATATTCTCTTGAATCTTTGCTAGATGCCCTCCTTTCATTGATGACTCTGTAGCATCCTTACTCAAAGTTCTTTTAGCCTCAAGATACTCTCTAGTATCATGAGTTAATGACTTTTTGAATTCGATGAATTCTCTGGCATCGGATGTTGTCCTGCTTACTTCAGTGTGTCCTTTTAACACCTCCCGTTTTGGTTTATACTTAGGAGTGACAGGATACTTTCTGAGTGTGCCCCAATGAGCTTTCAATGGAGTTCTTTCCTTCTTGATTTTTTCAGCTTTCTCTTGGAAAGTTAGTCTTCCTTCACCTTGATCTTCCTGATCCATCTTTCGTTTACGCTTTCTATGACGAGGATCACCCTCCTCATGAGTTCTCTTGGAGGAATGCTCCAGTAGAGAATCCGTACAAGACTCCTTGAGACCTTCCAAGATACTCATAAGTTGACCCATACTCACGGGTTGATCCTCTGTTGCTTTCCCCTTAGGAGAGCCAGTTCCTTGTCCGGTTTCATAGTTCCCGGATTGATCAAGGTACCGAGTCTCATCCTCTGTTGGAAGTGAAACACAAGTCATCCTCAGGTGCCCTTCCCCACAGACGGTGCCAAATGATGTAGAAAAAGTTCCTAGTAGGGTCACTTCAACCTAATACGTGGAGAGAGAACTAGAGAGTTACATTTCGGACGACACAAGTGTTGGCTTGTTCACTTCCTGATGACTCGGACCTCGGTTCCTGCAGAACAAGGGAACAAAATCCTTGTAAGATTTTTTCCCCCTCCGATGCTTAATTCATTATTTGTGGGAGGATTAAGGTTAAATATCAATAATCAAAAATACTAATCAAGAGAGATTTTAGGGAGAGAGAGAGACTAGTATTATGTAAGAATTGTATGAGAGAGAATGTCCTTGAATGAACGAATGCCTCCATGGGGTATTTATAGGAAAGATCACCAAGGGTGCCCTAGGGTTTTGGGACACTTGTCCCTTGGTGATTGGGTTGTGCCTTTAGCAGCCCTTGTTGGGCCTTTCTAACCTTTGGCCTTTGGCCCATATCATGGAGTAGTCTCTACTCCTTAAACCGAACACGTGGCACGATCTCAAGGGCGACACGTATTCGTCCATGCAGTCCGTAGACTGGATATGACTTTGCAATCTGGATGATAAAGGGGACATGTGGCCCAGTGCTTACACGTTGCATGATATGGCGTGCCACATCAGGTGCATCTAGAGTTGGGATTTGCGTGTACATGGTCACACAAATCTAGGTTTGGCATGGAAACGAAGGAAAGATGGTTGACAAGGGGAATAAGTTGGTTTTGCCTGTGAGTTTTTATCCCATTTCACTTGATAGGGTTTTTTTCATTTTAGGCATTCAGTCTTTCATTTCCTGATGGGTCTTAATCTTCATTTATAACCTTAAACACATGGAAAATGACTTCTTGAACGTTTCTTGATTGAAAGATTGAATCTTGAAAGGTTTCTTGAAGATTTCAAGCAAATATTGAAAATTGCGCAAATATTGGGGCATCTTTGATGGCGTGATTTTGGGCGATGTTATTAGGATTTAGGTAGATTAAATTTTTGTGTAATTCTGGTTCTAATTTTATTATTATCTTGTTTATCAAGTTATTAGAAAGTTTGTTAGGATATTTTCTTAATTAGATATAGTTTGTTAGAGTTTGTTAGAAAGATGAGAATGACATGCAATGCTAATATGGCAATCTTATCTTGTGAGTCATAGATGAGTCACTTAGGGGATGATTTTAGTTACTTTTGTGAGTGTGTTTTAGTTTATTTTGGTCAGGATTTTGTTGATGATTATGATTATAATCTCAACATTAGCTAGTAAAATTCCGATTTGGAATTTCAATAAAAGTTTTGTTTTGTTTACTTAGAAAACAAAAATACTGAAAATTTGAGTTGGTGGAATTTTCCTTTAGACTATTGTAAGATTAGTTAGTGGCTTTGAGGGTTCCTTGAGCTTTAATCAAAGACTAATTAATCAACCTAAATTCGTGAGTTTTGGTGTCCTAGCTTTAGATATTCGTGAATTTAGTTTCTATCCTTGTGAAGTTTTGTAAACATACGAAAATTCACATCAACTTTGGTGCTTTCGTTGAGAGGTTAAAACGACCTATACTCAAGAAAATTAGCTATGGCAGACTAACAATATATAAAGAACTAGCAGGGAATTACTTATGTGCAAGATAGAGACATTCAAAGGGACAATGAAATCAAGGAGTTGCGCGACATGTTGGAGGAACTCATGAATTCGTGGGAGACAAAGCCAAAAGCGCAATAAAATCCAACGTTTTTGATGAGGCTAGTTCAAGTTGTAGCGATGATGATTCTACTAGAGGCACACGAAAACCTAGGAGGATCATATACTTAATTTCAAGTGATGAAGATGATAGAAAAAGGCACAAAACACGAGACAAACCTAGGGATGAGGATCGAAACTTGAAGGTGGACATTCCTTAGTTCAATGGAAGTTTGGATCCTGAAGTTTTTCTTGATTTGTTGAGGAGAAACCAAAGGGTGTTTACTGACAAGGAATATGATGATTCTAAGGCCTTCAAAGTGGCGGAAAAAAAGCTATCATCTTATGCTAGTCTTTGGTATGAAGGCTTGCAAAGGAAGAGAAGGACGGAAGGTAGATCTAAGATCACCTCTTGGCGCAAATTAAAGAAAGAATTGAGGAAACGATTTATTCCTCATCAATATGAGCAAAATAACTTCCTAAAGATGCATGCTTTGAAACAAAACTGTAATTGTGTTCAAGAATACATCAATGAGTTTGAGAAGATGGTCATCATAGCTGATGTTGAAGAGAAGAAGGATCACAAGGTGGCTAGATTTGTTGCAGGGCTTGATGAATCTATCAAGGAGAAAGTAGAATTGCAGCCCTATTGGACTTGTGATGAAATTTGCAAGGTAGCCTTGAGAGTTGAGAAGTAAGGGCGCTCGGAAAAGCCCAAGACTTTCTTCAAAAGTTACAAATCTAAGAAGGAGAAGGAAGTGGTGTTTGCGCAAAACACTAAGCCTAGGGTTGAAGGTGGAGATAACCTAGGGGTCATTACTCCAAATAAATTCTCATCAATTCCTGATGACAAAAGGAAGTGTTTCAAGTGCAAAGGATATGGACATGTGCAACGAAATTCTCCTAGTTCAAGAGTCATCACAACTAGAGAGGCAAGGGAGATTGAAGAAGCCTATCTAGATGTAATTATTGAAGAAGGGGTGCAAGATGACATTGAGCAAAAGGATAAGAGTAGTAATGATATGGAGGTGGTTGATCCTGAGACACATGGACAAGTTTTAGTGTTGAGGAGGGTTTTACAATCCATACCCACACCATTGGAAGAGAGCCAAAGAGACAATATCTTCATGACAAGGTGTGCAGTTTAGGGTAAACATTGTGATGTGATTATTGATAGTGGTAGTTGCACAAATGTGGTGTCTACTTTGTTGATTCAAAAGTTCAACTATCCTACTCATAATTATCCTCATCCTTACAAGCTTCATTGGCTAAGCAATACTAGTGGTGTTAAGGTAACTAAACAAGCTTTAATATCATTCAAAATTGCGCAATTTGAGGATAGTGTGCTATGTGATGTTTGTCGTATGGATGTGTGCCATATTTTACTTGGGAGATCTTGGAAATATGATTTATTTGTTCAATAAGATGGTAGAACAAATGTTTATGTCATCAAAAAGCATGCCAATGGCAAGTCTATTGCATTGAATGCATTGAAAGTTGTGAAGGTTCAAAAACAAGAGACTATGGATAATAATAAGGGGGTGTTTTTGACGATTGTTAAGGAGGTGGAAAGGGAGTTGAATTCTTGTAATCAAGTCTTTGTTCACATGGCTAATGAAGTACAAGAAGGTTCCTCATCAATTCCACAAATTTTGAAGCCTTTGTTGCGTGAATATGAGGATGTGTTTCCTGATGACCTACCACCAGGGTTACAACCTATAAGAGGCATTAAGCATCAAATAGATCTTATTCTTGGGGCTCAAATTCAAAACAAGCCAGCCTATAGATATAATACGGAGGAAAAACAAGGAGATTCAAGGCAAATAAAGGAGCTAATGGAACGTGGATATGTGAGAGAAAGTATGAGTCTTTGTGTGGTTCCTACATTGATCGTTACTAAGAAAGATGGCACTTGGAGAATTTGTATTGATTCAAGAGCAGTCAACAACATCACCATCAAATATAGATTCCCAATTCCAAGGTTAGATGATTTTCTTGATGAATTATATAGCTCTAATGTGTTTACAAAGATTGATCTTAGGAGTGGGTATCATCAAATTCGCATGAAGGAAGGTGATGAATTGGAAACAGTTAGGGCACTACAAATGGTTGGTTATGCCTTTTGGTCTTACTAATGCACCTAGTACCTTCATGAGGCTCATGAACGAAATATTGAAGCCATACCTTAGGATGTTTGTTGTTGTTTACTTAGATGACATCTTGGTTTATACAAGAAGCAATAAGGATCATGCATCTACAACATCTAAGGAGTGTTCTCAAAACACTAAAACAACAAAAACTTTATGGGAAGCTCGAAAAGTGCTATTTCATGGTGCCTAGTGTCACGGTATTGGGGTATGTGGTCTCAAAAGATGGAGTTTCTGTGGATTAAACAAAGGTAGAAGCAATCAAAACTTGGCCTACTCAAACTAATTTAACCGAGGTTCGTGCTTTTCATGGATTAGCTTTGTTCTATAGGAGATTTGTGAAGAATTTCTCATCTATTGTAGCTCCTATGACTGAGTGAATAAAAAAAGACAAGCCTTTTGAGTGGACAAAAGAGGCGCAAAAAGCCTTTGAGAGGATCAAGGAGATGTTATGCAACACACCTATTCTTGCATTGCCTAACTTTTCAAGACCTTTTGAAGTTGAAACTCATGCAAGTAATGTGGGGATTAGAGCAGTATTTGTTCAAGGGAAGAGGCCTATTGGTTACTTTAGTGACAAATGGAATGGAGCAAGGTTGAACTATTCTACTTATGATAAAGAGTTTTATGTAATTGTTACAGTTGTTGCTCATTGGAGTCATTATCTAAGACCTCACCACTTCATGCTACATTCTGATCATGAACCATTGAAGCATATTAATGGCCAGCAGAAGTTCAATCCTAGGGATGCTTAGTGGGTGGAATTCCTACAATCTTTTCACTTTTCATCAAAGTACAAAGAAGGCAAGTCTGATGTTGTTGCAGATGCTCTCTCATAAAGGTATTCTCTTATTAGTGTGTTAAATTGCAAGTTACTTGGTCTAGACATGATCAAAACATACTATGAGCATGATGATAATTTTTGTCCTATATTGCAACAAATGGACAAGGGTGTTATGCGCTCTATTATGATGCTTGATGGGTTCTTATTCAAAGGTAATCAATTTTTTGTAATTAAGTGTTCAATTAGAGAATTATTTGTTAGACAGGCGCATGGTCGAGGGTTAGTAGGGCATTTTGACATTACCAAAACACTAAACATGTTACAAGAACACTTTTATTGGCCTAAGATGATTGTTGATGTTGAAGCTATTGCAAGAACACTTTTATTGTCAAAAGCTTCTTTTCATCAAGGTCATTACACACTATTGCATGTTCCTGAAGGTCCTTGGGAAGATGTCTCCATGGATTCATTGAGGGATTACCTAGAACTGCAAGAGGCAAGGATTCTATCACGGTTGTGGTAGATAGATTTTCGAAGATTGCTCACTTTACACCTTGCCATAAAACAGATGGTGCTATGAATGTTGCAGACCTGTATTTTGGAGACATTGTGAGGCTTCATGGAATTCCTAAAACCATTGTGAGTGATAGGGATACGAAATTCATGTGCTATTTTCGAAAGTGTCTATGGAAGCTTGTTGGCATGAAATTACTCTTTAGTACATCATATCATCCTCAAACTGATGGGCAAACAGAAGTCATAAGCAAAAAACTTGGTGTATTGTTGCGTGCTTTGGTGAGCATGACACAAAAAGATTGGGATTTGAAGCTTGCACATGCAGAGTTTGCCTACAATAGGTCACCTACTTTTGCTACTAAACACTTGCCATTTGAGGTTGTCTATGGGGTGAATCCTAAGTTACCTATTGATCATATTGATATTCCAAACGATGAATTGGTGAACAAGGATGCTTTGGCAAAAATTGAGTACATGCAGAAGCTTCATGCGCAGGTCAGGGCTAGGATTGAGAAGGTGAATGAGCAATACAAGGCTCGTGTAAATAAGAATCGTCATCAACTTCCATTCAAGGAAGGAGACTTGGTTTGGCTACATCTATGGAAGTACAGATTCCCAAATAAAATCAAGAATAAGCTTATGTCTAGGTGTGATGGTCCATTCAAGGTGTTGAAGAAGATTGGTGACAGTGCTTATCAACTTGAATTACTAGGTGAATATGGAGCCCATGCTACATTTAACATTGGTGATTTGACTCCTTATGTTTCTGATGATCATCTTCGAGGTTTGAGGACAAACACTTTTGAAGAAGGGGAGGATGATACAAATATTAATCACAACTTCGAAGGTTTGATTGAAGTTGCTAATAAAGGTGCAACCATGGGGAAATGGACAAATTATGGAGACTCAAGTCCAATGGGTGCATCTATGGTTGGGATTTGCGTGCTCATGGTCACACATATCTAGGTGTGGCACGCAAATCAAGGAAAGATGGTTGACAAGGGGAATAACTTGGTTTTGCCTATGAGTTTTTATCCCATTTCACTTGGTAGGGTTTTTCTCATTTTACGCATTGAGTCCTTCATTTCATGGTGGGTCTTAATCTTCACTTATAGCATTAAACACATAGAAAATGACTTCTTGAAGGTTTCTTGATTGAAAGGTTTCTTGAAGATTTGAAGCAAATATTGAAAATTGCGCAAATATTGGAGCATGTTGGATGGCGTAATTTTTGGCGATTTTGTTAGGATTTGGGTAGATTGAAATTTTGTGTAACCCTGGTTGTAATTTGTTGATTATCTTATTTATCAAGATATTAGAAATTTTGTTAGGGTATTTTCTTAATTAGATATACTTTGTTAGAGTTTGTTAGCAAGATGAGAATGACATGTAGTGCAGATGTGGCAATCTTATCTTGTGAGTCATAGATAAGGCACTTAGGGGACGATTTTAGTTACTTTTGTCCGTGTGTTTTAGTTTGTTTTGGTCAGGATTTTGTTGATGATTATGATTATAAATAATCTCAACATTAGTTTGTAAAATTCAGATTTGGAAATTCAATAAAAGTGTTATTTTGTTTACTTAGAAAACAAAAATGCCGAAAATTTGAGTTGGTTGATTTTTCCTTTAGACTCTTGTGAGATTAGTTAGTGGCTTTGAGGGTGCCTTGAGCACTTATCAAAGACTAATTAATCAACCTAAATTCGTGAGTTTTGGTGGCTTAGCCTTTAGAGATTCATGAATTTAGTTTCTATCCTTGTGAAGTTTTGTAATCATACGAAAATTCACATCACAATAAGTCTCAAGGATACCAAATCCAATGTCCATGCACTACATGTTGTTACCATTATTTGCATCCTAGGAATGTTCTAAGGGATCATATAATTTGGAATTGTTTTTTAGCAAGAAATAAAAAACGTGAAGAGTTAGGGTTGGACATTAATAGAGATAAAGAATAATTGTCCGGAAAAGAAGACGATTAAGTTATGAATGATGACATGATAGAATATTTGAGTGAATTTTTCAGAGAGGGGCCAAATGAAGAGGCAAAAGAGTTTTTTAAGTTGATTGAAGAGGGTAAAGAAGAATTGTATACGGGATGCCAAATTTCTCTAAACTTTCCTTCAGCATTCGAGCATTTATTTTCAAGTGCAGTCACAGGATGAGCAATGTCAAATTCACTTCCATGTAAAAATTCTTCAAGGAAGTAATACCTCATGCCAAAGTTCCCTTATCCTTCCATGAGGCGAATAAGGTAATCAAAGCTTTAGGGTTAGATTACACAAGGATTGATGCATGCCCTATAGATTGCATGTTGTATTGGGGGGAGCATGCAATTGCAACAAGTTGTCATTTGTGTAGCTCTCCTAGGTAGAAACAGAAGGAAAAGATACTATGGCCCGGGGCTTTGGGGACCCACGTGTCCTTTTTACTGGATATCAAATGTCGTGTTTAGTTTGATTGCATAGTATGAGTATGCTTGGCATGGGGGTGAGTCAAGAATCTCAAAACCCAAGTAGAGAAGTCGCCACCGTCCTCCTTTCGGGAGCTAACGAAACACCATTAGGTCATAGCGCAATGGGAAAATGACAACCAAGGATAAGAAGGTCTCATATCTCTAAATTCAGGGACTAGGGTAAGGACAACAGTAGGTCACAGTGTCCCCCCGCGTATAGCAGCCTGTACTTGTTCTCATATTTAATTTCACGATCATAATATTGAATTATAGAAATCATATTTCCGGTTTAGACCTACAAACACGTATGGAAATAAGGCTAGGCGGGTTTTGATTAATTCACACATCAATTCTAGTTTATCATGCATGGGTGATCGCTTTAGGATTAAGTTAATTTTAATCTTTGGTTAGTCGAAACATGGTTTTTAGGTTTTTGAAACTAAACATGAATTCTACGTGGTTTGAAAGCATTAAACATTTAGCTAAGATTACGTGAACCCTAAAGCAAAGTTTCTACTTAAGATTGATTTTAAGGCTGAATCAATATTACATGAATATGAATTAAAGGCATGTCAATTATCTAATAATGCATTAAAATCACATAACCTTGTAAACTAACTCATTGAAGAACTCAATTTGAAGATTTCATTATTGTTGACTTTATTGGAAGTAACTTTCGTGTAATTGTCGACAACTTCTTTTATTGAATGCTTGAAGCCCAGGTGCCTAGTTAGTGTCTGGGGCCCAAAGTGAATGGGAAGATGTGAAGTTCATGGTTGAAGGACGGAGAAGGGGGGTATTTATAGGGCTGGAAGTAAGTCACTAAGCGATAGGGCGCTAAGGAAGTGCTAGGATGCCCCAACAGTGAGCGCCAGGGCGCCCATGGAGCGCTAGGACGATCCAGTCGAGCACTAGGGCACCCACTGTGTGCTGTGCCGCAACCCCCTTTGGGCCCTGGACATTGACTAGGCACCTGGGAGTTCCCCTTTGCTATGGCGCTGAAAGCTCTATGTTTGCATTTTTATGCAGAATCTCTCCGGTGCTTCCTTATTTCATATATTTTCTTCCATAAACCGAAATATTTCGAAATGTTACGAACATATACGAAATATACTTCCATAACACCATTTATACACTTCCATAACCTGGAGTCGCCATAAACCGAACAAACCTTTCTAGAAGGTTTGTTGAATCCGGTCACATTCATACACTTAAATTAATTCCTTTTATTTTCAAAAGTGAGATTAAAAAGATGAAGTGAAAATAAATCTAAAAATGAGAAAATGAAAATGAAAATCATAAAATTAATTTTAGTGTATTTCAACCGTTAAAACTCATCATCCAACAACGATTTTTATTTATTTATTTGTTTTCAATCAGGCGGTTTTTAGGATTCATACATGTTTTCGACGTGGTACACGATAATCATTAGTTGTTTGGTGAATACAAATTTAGGTGTTTACAGTTAGCCCCCACTTTGACTGAGTTTGTAGAGACAACTAGTCTCGTAAAACGAAAGTCAAAGTACTTAGTACCTGCAAAACGAAGGTTAGTTTTACATGTACCTGTGTGATCTCCTTAGGAATCGCCTCGTTCCGTTGGAATGAAGTTCCCTTGAATGCTCCTCATTTCTTGGAATAATGTTGATGATGGTTTTCCTTTAGATGCCTGGATCGTGTAGGATATGTATGATAGTGTGTATGGGCTTCACTTCCTTTAGATGCGCCTCGATCGTTAGAAAGCTCCTTTCAGGTGTCTATACCGTATAGGGAAGGTTATGATGATGTATTTATGATTTCCTTGAGGTTTCTTCAACTTAACCGTATAGGGAAGATGTGTTTACTCCCTTCAGACACTTAGGTCGTACAGGAAGCCATTTGATGAAGATGTCAAAACCATTATTGTTTGACAATGTAGGCTTCATTGACTTGGACAGAGGTAGACTTTTCAGGTGCTTTTTGATGATGTTGACATGGGTTGATTTTCCAGGTGCCTTTTGAAGATGGTGTGTATCGCCTGGCGATGTATACGATGATTAATGTGATGTTCTTCCACTTTAGACACGCTTTGACCATAGGGAAGTGTGATATGATCATTTGTTTGATGTGGTTTCCACTTTAAACACGCTTCAGTTTTAGGGAAATATGGTAACAAAGGTTGTGTTAAAAAATGATTATCGCCTGGCAATGTATGTATTGCGTTTGGTTTCCACATTAGACATGTTTTAGTCATAGGGAAAGATTTGTGATGATGAAACTTGAGTTTGATTTGTTGTATTTGGCTTGGAAGTACCTTTGGCTTGATAATTTGTTTTGGATATTTTGTGGAGCTAGGATTTTGGTGGAGTCAAAGTGTTTGCAAGGGTTGCTTTTTGTGGAGCTTAGTAGCATTAGCCCCCAATCGTTTAGATGCTTGAGAGTTGGCTAGTTTCGCCAAATCTTGTTTGGCTGGTCGCCTTGTAGCAATGAATGGATTGTTGTTGTGAATGCTTGCTTAACTTGTTGATTGATGATTCAACTATGTCTGCTTGATGCTTGTACTTTATGAGAGATTGATGACGCCACTGGTGTATGAAGAAATGCTTCATGTGACTTGATTAAAAACGTTGTTTGGGGAAAGCCCCTCGTTGATAACCTATTTTGTCCTGAAATATTTTCAACTTGCATACAAATGGGCCATAGCATTGCATGTTTGTGTTAATCTCATATGAATAACTTGGACTTTGACTTTCATGTATGCATTTGATCCTATATGCAATGTGATGAATGCAAAAATTAATCCTATTCTTTGGTGATGAATGAAAAAATTTATCCCATTTTTGGGTGACTATGGAGGGTTACCGACTCTCTCCCCTAAAAAAAAGATGAAAAAAGGAGTATGCACCTAGACTCGCCCTAATGCAAATTATGACCAAGGAAGTATTCACATGATGGCTAGATGTTTTATAAATAATGTGCAAGATAGAGCCACTTTGGGCATATGGGAAGGTTACTGCGAATCAAGAATGTAATGGTATCCCCCAAGTTTGGATATGAGTAGCATTGGAAAGCCTTTGGCGATTTGAGACAAAGTGATAGCCTCATAGGGTGTTTGTAGGGACAAAAGCGAACACTTGTGTTTGCTAGGAGCTACATGGCTAAAATTATGGTGTGAATTGAGTTTTTTGATGTGAATATAGGAGGAAATGGAAGCTATGATTGTGTGTATGATTTCTCAAGTAGGTCACATGAAGATGTTGCTTCTTTAGGACAAGAGTTCTTGTGATGGTGCAAACCCCATTAATTGATGAATTCATTTGTGTGTACGATATGTCCGACTTGAGGTAGATTTTTCATAAAGGATAGCCCCCATGTTATGATGAATGGGGCATGATGAAGCATTTGTGATGATCATTGGTAGAGAAACCTTACGTTGATGGATCAATAATGATGCTTATTGACTTCAGTCAAATCAAAATATGGGAACCCCTTTCATGATGCGAGCCTCAAAAGCTGGGAAAGATGTACTTGACGTATGTCGTTGCTATTCAAGTTGGTCACTTGAACATGTTATCCTATAGTGAGAGATGGAGACTCTTACGATGATGTAAGCCCCCAATCTTGGAGAGACAATAATTCCATGACTTGGTGCTACATGAGTTGACTTTGATGAGCAAGATTTAGACCATGATGATGATGAATGAGGAATAGGAGAGTCCCGAAGGGGTGTAGAAAGAAAAGCTAAGGATCAAGAAAACAAAAGTGGGTCAAATTTGTGACTCATGAGTGAAGATGATGAGAAGATTTAATGTAGTTGGCTAAGATAAGTTGGTTTAAACTTGAGTCTATGTCAAGTCCTAAACTAAATAATTGTGCCTCAAAGTTCAATGGATAAAACCTCATTAATTTCATTGATATGGTCGGACCTCGAGGTGAGGCCACCTACGTATCCTTAAGGATTCAGACCATCGTAGTTCGTTTAAATAGTGTGGGATTGATGTGATTGTTCCCTAACTTTTACCTAGGTCGCCCTTTCATGTTTTTAACCTATAGGGCTTCGAAAATGCTTGAAGAGAGTATTGGGTTTGAGGTTGTGATTTGAGGATTTAGGCTTTGGTTTTGAACGTTTTTGGATTTCGGACATTGTCTATGAGTTTTTTGGCTTTGAGATTTGTATTTTGGTTTTGGAATTTGGACTTTGATTTTGAGGTTTGAATTCTATTTTGGATTTGAGTTTGTGAGGTTGAAATTATGTTTTACGTTTGAAAAGGGATAGAGTTTGAAGATTTGGAATTTTGACTTTTATTTTTGGAACATAGGAAGTATGATTTGAGAGTGCTTAGGATGTAGGTTGTGGTTAAAGGGGAAGGGTTTGACTCATAGGAGCGTAGATGTGCTTTTGACTTTTTGTTGAGATGAATTGACTTTTGATTTTGAATTGATGACTTTCATGTTTTTAACCTATAGGGCTTCGAAAATGCTTGAAGAGAGTATTGGGTTTAAGGTTGTGATTTGACGATTTAGGCTTTGGTTTTGAACGTTTTTGGATTTCGGACATTGGCTATGAGTTTTTTGGCTTTGAGATTTGTATTTTGGTTTTGGAATTTGGAATTCATTTTGAGGTTTGAATTCTATTTTGGATTTGAGTTTGTGAGGTTGAAATTATGTTTTACGTTTGAAAAGGGATAGAGTTTGAAGATTTGGAATTTTGACTTTTTTTTTTGGAACATAGGATGTATGATTTGAGAGTGCTTAGGATGTAGGTTGTTGTTAAAGGGGAAGGGTTTGACTCATAGGAGCGTAGATGTGCTTTTCACTTTTTGTTGAGATGAATTGACTTTTGATTTTGAATTGATGACTTTCAAAATTCTCTTTTTTCTTTTTATTTTTTTTCTTTTTTTTCTGCTTTTTTTTGTTTAGCACACGTCTTTCCCTACGCACCATGATTGGGTTAACAAATGTGAGGGAGAAAGGAGGTTGACTTAGTGTTATTGAAAGGCCAAATGATGGTTGTGAGTAAAGGAAATGGTTTTATTTGTTAGTTTTTAAGGCTTTTCGAGCATGTCTAATATTTATTTATTATTTGTTTTACTATTTTTCTATTGGGTTTTTGTTTATTTTTTATTTATTATTTATGTATTTATTTATTTACTTTTTATGATAATGAGGTTATTTGAAGCACAAGAAATAGGATAAAAGAAAAGATGAATTTTTATTAATTAAGACTTAGGAGAACAAAAGGGAGGCTAAAATCTGATGAATGACCTTAATCCTTATGACATAGACTTGATCGTATGAAAAGAAAGGAAATATAAAAGCTAGGTGGAGGGACTCCCCGACTCAACCTAAAGAAGATTATAAACTCTTGCCCATGATGTCGTTGCTTTCACCATCGATCTTGAATGTTGCTTGTAGATTTTACTCTTCCTCTTCTGAAGAGTCATTCTTGTAATATTTCGTGTAGGTATTGGTCCATTTTCACCCCTTGATCAAGTTACCTCCGATTTCAATACCAATGTTGTAGACTTCTTGAAATGTTTCCAAACCTAAAAACTTAAGGTGATTCTTATATATAGGCAATAGGTTGGAAATGAAGATTTTCACCATCTCCTTTTTATGAGGAGTACTTACCATTTGAGCAGCGGTTTCTCACCAACGAGCTAGGTAGTCGATGAATCCTTCTTTCTCTTGTTGCTTGAGAATCTTAAGTTCACGTTGGGAAGCCGACGCTTGAGTTTAACACCCTGGAATTTCCTAACCTCGTACTCTATATTTTTCCAGAAAACTTAATATAAATATTAAATAAATATTTGTATTAAAGCTTCTAATTAACGGGGAGAAACTAAAGTATTACCGCCACCTTCATAAGGGCTAAGGCATTTATCAAAGTACCACAGCGGAAGTCTTAAAACCAAAAACAAGTTAAAATCTTAGAATTCAAAACAAATCTCAAAACCAAACTCAAACCAACATCCAAAATAAAAATCAATTTAGAACTTTATTACACTTCAGAACCATTTTACTGGCGCTTAAAAACCAAAACTAGAAACTTTAAAAATAAAACAACATCTAAATAAAAGTTAGAACTTCATAAGCAATAAAATTAAAATCACAGAACTACACAACAAGCGCTCTCATTGCAGCCCAACATGAAATGACATATGCCCACTTGTACCTGTACCTTCTCTTATACTAGGCAACTACTCGCCAACAAGTAGGTCATTGTAGGGCCAAGTCTAAGATAAAGCAAAGCACATAAAACAAACAGTCAGCAAAGCTGAGTACATAACTACCAAAGACTATGCGACAAAACAACATAAATCAAAACATACACACATCTTACCTTTTGACAACTCTTTACCTATGCATAGACTCAACAATTTAATTATTATCTTTAGACTTTTGATTTTGCATTGAACGGGTTTCCTTTCCTTTAAAATCTCCCTATTGGGCACCAACTTGGGAGCAACTCCAAGACGGTATTACCTATCTCACATGAAGTGACGGAATTCCAGCGCATTAAAATTATAAAAGAGTACACGTCTTGTACACCCTAACTAGAATCATAGACCACTGTTCCATACCACTCCCCCCATTGTTCATACTCAAGGTATATACGTTCCAAGAGTTTTGATGCGAATCTTCATACATTTTACGTGATTAACCGGTTTAACAATGTTATGACTCACATACAACATCAGAAAAAAAACATGCATCAAATCAAGCATGCCATATTAATTATCTTCGATTTAAAGTGATTCAAAAACAATTTCATGCGTGTCCTTTAATTAAACTGAACTTCCTTTACCTCACATTAACTGTGAGTGGCTACTGTTTACTTTCTACTTGACCACACATTACACTGTGAGTGGCAACATGTATACAATACTTGTTCAATAACTTTTTTTAATCATGTGAATAAAAATTCACAAACTACTTTTCTTGTTGATTAAGTAACTAACAAACTTTAATAACTTCCTTCTTTTATTAAAAAGCTATTGGCCAAATTAAATTGATCATAACATTGCAATTAAATCTCGTAGCATTTATATTGCTAAAATCAAGGAATGTCAAAATATCATAAAATCATGCTTGTAATAAAACATGTCATGCATGTATGTTTCGAAATCCAACCAAACACAACAACATATCATATAAGCTCAACAAAGCATGAATTCTAATTTCTATGTTTGTCTTTAGTACTTACGTACCTTGTAAAGTAGTGGTGATCCAACACAACTGCTAAAAGTCGACTATTTCGAATTTTCCTAAATAGAGAAAACCGGAACCAAATTAAAACCTTGTTGACTAAGTTCTACAACAATTTTAAACTAACTTTCTATATTGCAAACTTGTCCAAAACACTCCCTATATGGTCTCTATTCAATTCCATACTTCACTTTAATTTTGTAATGCTAAATTACTTGATTTTCGAAAACTTATTTATACTTCATTAAACCTCACCATACATTTTATGTCACTTTAGAAAAGTGGAAAACAATTTAAAATAGTCAAAACTCCTTGAAAAACCTCCAAAACAACACAAATCAATCATACAATGTAATACTTAACATATATGATTAATTCATGCTAAATACATTTCCCGTTTTGATCATGTTAATGAAAGGAAGATAACAGGATATAAGAGCCACGATGCACATTTTAAGATGCATTACGTACTTCCAATTGCTGTAAAGACGACATTGACTAAAGAAGTTGCAAAACCTTTAATAAGATTGAGTCAGTTCTTCAAAGGCAATTGGAAGAAAACAATAGACCCTGTCAATCTTGAAGACCTAAAATATGAAATCGTTGAAGTTCTTTGCCAATTTAATGGTCAATTTGCCTATTAAGTTGGAGGAAGAAATTATAATTGGTGGACCAATTGCTTCAAGGTGCATGTATGCAATTGAGAGATACCTTCAAGAATTTAAATCAAACGTTAGAAATAAGGGTTGCCCAGAGAAATCAATGCTAGAAGGATTATCTGCCAAAGAATGTGCTAGATTTTGCACAAGGCATGTAATGAGGTCACCCATTATTAAATCCAATAGTTCTCCTTCTTATCATAATTCTCAATCGTTTCTTCCTAAAGTTGGTCATCCTGTAAAGGGTAGAGGAAAGAGTCATAAGAAGGATTGTTGCGCCTTATTTTGTTGCGCCTTATTTTGTTGCGCCTTATTTACTGCGGTTTTTTGGGGTTTTATAAAAACCGCAGCAAATAAATTGATCTTTTTGATTAGGAGTATTATTTGCTGCGGTTCTTGTGTAACCGCAGCAAATAAGTGCTGTAGATTTTTTTTTCTTTTTCTTTTTTTTTCCGTTAGGACTGTTATTATTTTTTTTCTTTGTTTTTCTTTTCTTGTCCTTACTCACTCTCAAACACTCACACTCACACTCAAACCAACCCTAACTCCCTCATTCTTCCGTCTGAACTCACACTCACAAACCTAACTCCCTCTGAACTCACACTCACACTCCACGATATCTTTCTTCCGTCTTTCTACGGCGCCGGCAACCTCAACATCCACAACGGCCTCTTCTTCGTCGTATTCTTCTTCTTCGTTGCCCTTATCTTCTTCTGTCGCCGTCTCCTACCTTCCTCGTCGGTCTTCGTCTTCAATTGTTGTTGTTTAGGTAATTTTTTGTTCTGACTTTTCTATTTAATTGTTCTTGTTTTTGTTCATGATTTTTTATTCTGATTTTTATGTTTAATTGTTGTTGTTTTTGTTCCTCAACCGTCTCCTACCTTCCTCGTCGGTCTTTGTCTTCTGTTTTTGGTCCTTCGAAAACCGTAAACTGGTATTTTGAAAACCCTAACTTTTTATTTTTGATTTTTTTGCAAACAATTGTAATTTAGACAATGCTGTTTATTTTGGCTTATGTTACTCTATATGCTTATCAGTGTATGTTTTCATTTATTTTGGCTTGAAAACATTTTAGGATTTCAATGCTGTTTGGACCGTTTGCTTGAAGGTCCTTTGTGGATTTGCTTTGTTCACTTACGTTATAAAAGTTTAATGAAGCTAGATTCAGGTTTAAGGTTTAAATAGAATTTTGAACTAGGTGGTATCTTATGTTGGTTTTGGTTCAAAAATCAAGGGTTATGCTAATATTGAGTATTTTTTCGCATCACTTGGCTTGTTGTCTTGTGGTTTACTGTATTTGTTGCTTAGAACTGTGGCTTTTTTCGCTTAGTTATTGGATGTGTTTAATTGTTTATCAAGCAACATTTTAATAACCGTAACCTATTTTTCTTATAATGCTAAATAAATAGGCTTATTTATTTATTTTGGAGAAATTAATTGGCTTGCTTGATGTCTTTGTTTGTATGCATTATTTTTCAAAAACCGAATTACATAATGATACCCCTCTATAATTTGAGCTTTATTAGCTATTATTATGGTTGTTGATGCTGAGTGTAAATGTAATCTAAGTGAGCTTCTTAAAGTAGCCTTCTATTCAGGCAGTCATCATCTCCGTTGTCGCAAATCTCTGATCCCATAAGTTCCTGAAATCCATATGAAATAAGACATGCATTTAGATAAAAATTTCTAAAACCAGCAAATAAACTTCTGACTTGAAGATACAATAACTTTCTATAAGAGGCTTACATCTATGGTGTCTTTGTGCTCCATGTTTGGAGATGAAACTCCTAAGGTTGGATTGTTTTGCTGATCTTCCTTTTTCGGTACGAGTGGACGGGCAAATGTCGTCGGAAAAACAACCAGGCAAAGGAGGAGAAAGACAGCAGAACATGAGAGGAACTTGTGCATTAGATTCATGTGTTTGACTGTTTAGCTTGTGTGTACTGTTGTGTAGGAGAGACAGGAAGATGGGAGTTCTAACTTGTTTTGTTTTTTTATTTTAAATTTTAATTAAGAAAGAGGAAGAGAGAGTTAGACATTTAAGCTTGTGTGTAACCAACAAAATTCAAAATAAAAATTATGCATTACTAATCCATAGTAATACCTTAACATNCTCAGCAGTGGGTGTTTGGTTCAACCCTTTCTAGTAGTATGGAATGGGTGTCGCTATTAATGACGAAAAAGATGAAAAAGTTGGAATCATTTACCAAGGGTATAGGATTCCTTATGATCTCTCACTACTACATAATTTGCTTCTTCAATTATAGTAAGCAATTGCTGAACTGATAAACTAATTAAATGTTTACTAAAGCAAGAAGCACATTTTCGATAGAGNTGTTTATTAAAGCAAGAACCACATTTTTGAAAGAATTATACACAACCATATATTAAATTTACTATGTTATTGTACTGAATATCTTCAATTGTGTGTTGTTAGTTGCACAAGATGTCAAAGGATCGGTCATGGATGTACAATTGCCATGATAAGGCGAAATTTGTAGAAGGGGTGTTTGAGTTTTGTGAGCGTGCAGAAGCATATTCACAAACTCAAAAAACCGGGGGGTTTTACTGTCCATGTTTCAAGTGTGCCAATGATCGTAAGTTTGAAAGTATTGCTGAGGTCAGGATGCACCTACTTCTTCATGTTTTTCGACCTGATTATTATGTGTGGAGTTATCAAGGTGAGACAGGAGTCCATGACGGTCCTTCTTCGCGTGGTAATCATCAACATGATGATAGTAGTCATCAACATAACAAGGACTATACTCATGCAACCAATGATGATGTCTATAGGAATGATGATTACGAACGCGATGAAGCGGATCATAGAGTCGAAGAGATGGTGGAAGGCCTTGACAATGGACGAGGCTTTGAATCCATTTCAGAGGCCTCTCGAAAGCCTTTGTACCCCGGTTGTACTAAATTGACCATTCTTGTTGCTGTGATGGAATTGTTTAGTGTCAAGTCAGAAAACAATTGGACTGATAGAAGTCTCACAATGTTGCTAGAAAAGCTGAGTGGCATGTTTCCTGATGGCAATGAGTTTCCTAAGTCAACTTACTATACTAAGAAGCTCATGTGTCCATTCGGCTTAGAGTATGAGAGAATACAAAGTTCAAATGAAGAGAAAAAAACCTACTACCTTCCTCCAGCTTGCTACACAATGTCGAAACAGGAGAAGAAACACTTTTGCACATCTTTATACAACTTAAAGGTGCCGTCAGGATATTCTTCTAACATGAGAAGATTTGTGACTTTAGATGGTGAGTTGATGCTACCTAGTATGAAATCACACGACAATGCCGAGTAGATTTGTGTTTTTACCAATTGCAATCCGTGGATTTTTCCTAAACATGTTAGGTACACCATCACCGAACTATGTTCCTTCTTCAATACAACATGTAGCAAAACACTAGATCCAACTATGTTGGATACCCTCCAAGCACTTGTAGTCGAAACTCTTTTACATTTTGAGATGTATTTCCCGCCTGCATTCTTCGATATAATGGTCCACCTAATTGTACATCTCGTTCGTGAGATTAAGCTTCTAGGTCCCGTGTTCTTGAGATGGTGCTATCCTTATGAAAGACATATGGGGGTCTTAGGTAACAAGGTGACGAATCCTGCAAGACCAGAATCTAGTATTGTTCAAGGGGTCATTAGTGATGAGGTCGGAAATTTCAATGCAGAATACGTTGCAGGTGCACATCCTATTGGTTTGCCTAAAACTCGTCATGAATGGAGGCTTGATGGTAAGGGTACTATTGGGTCAAGAACGAGTTTGGCGAATATGACAGTCCTCAACCAAGCTCATTTGTATGTGTTACATCATATGGCAGAAGTTCATCCTTTTCTTACTGAACATTGGCAAATCTTAAAGACTCAAAATCCAGGGATATCTGAAAGGGCATTGTCTAATTTGCATAATAAGACATTTATTGAGTGGTTTCACAACCGAGTTGTTGTGGAGAATCTGCAGGGTGTGACTGAAATGGTGAAGTGGTTAGCTTATGGTCCTCGGGAAACCGTTACAAATTATGAGGGTTGTGATATAAATGGGTACTCATTTTGGACCACGTATCAGGATCAAAAGTCCCCATGTGTCCAGAATAGTGGTGTATCCTTGTTGGCATCATCAACCTTTTATGCTAGTGCAAAGGATCAAACTCCGGTAGATACTACGGTAATGTACTATGGCCAAATTGCAGAAATGTGGTAGTTTGTACCTTCAATGTTTGTCTTTTCAAATGCAAATGGGTAGATAATAATTGGCGTTCGGTAAAAATGACCCGTGTGGTTTCACTCTTGTTGACATGACTCGAATGCGTGAGGGTCCTGAGCCTTTCATACTTGCGGGGCAAGCAAAGCAAGTTTTCTACGTAACCGACCCTGCTGACTCAAAATGGTCTATAGTGTTGCCGGGGAAACGTAGTATCCACGGCATCGGAGATGTTGACGATGAGGAAGAGTATAACGCTTTTGAGGATTCTTCACCTTTTATTTGTCCTAAAACATGTGTTGCCGAATCGGTTGCTAACGAGTCCAGTTACCTACGTGAAGACCACGCCGAAGAGATAACTGTTGCTGAAAATTGAATGTACTCGAAATTGTAACACATTTAATTATGATATGCACATTTAAATATGATATACACATTTAATTGTAAGACATTTTAGTATGATAT
This sequence comes from Suaeda aralocaspica, assembly GCA_016808085.1. Classification (NCBI taxonomy): domain Eukaryota; kingdom Viridiplantae; phylum Streptophyta; class Magnoliopsida; order Caryophyllales; family Amaranthaceae; genus Suaeda; species Suaeda aralocaspica. Next base: position 528,432 of record PYUH01000329.1, on the reverse strand, counting down.
ATACATTTCATTATGATTTCCAAGGATTTTGCGTCAATGATTTTTGAGTGATTTTTAAGTTATTTTGTCTCACATTTCATGACTGATTTTGAGCGAGTGGCAACTGACTGTGCATGATTTTGAACGACTGATTTTTCAATGATTCTGAGTGATTTTCACTGATCATGAGCCATTGTGACTGCTTTTTGTTTTGAGATCATCCTGTGACTGTGTAACTGATTTTGTTATGATTTTATTTTTACTTTGTTTAATGAATGTTGGTATATTGTTATGATATCGGCTAAAGATTTGTTTCATGTCCATTATTTGTATTTACATTGATTTGTGTTTGTAGGTTGCATTGAAGTCCATGTCCAGTGATGACGATGTACATAGCGGTGATGATTCAAGTTCTGCGTCGGACCCAAGTTTTGACCATCGCTTAGAGGAAGATCAAGGAGAGCCGGAGGATATAGAGTACGACAAATTCCTTCAGAAGGTAGAGCAGTTCGAGAGAATGGCTGACGAAGCACCACCTATTGATGAAGCCGAAACTGCAGCCCCTAAAACTACCCCCAGTCAGCCACAACAGACATCATCTCAGCAGCCTTGATCCGCAGCTGATCAGGCTGCTGTTGAGCAACCTCATTCCACACCTGATCAGGCTGCTGGTCAGCAGGCATCTTGTGCTGACAAGGGTGTGACGAAGTCTTTGTGCAACAAGAGAGGAAGAGGTCCGTCTAGGGGTGTGAAGTCGACTACACCAATGTTTCTCAAGTACAATAATGTTGGCCAACCATGAGGTGAGTGGCGAAAAATGTATGGGAGACATATCGGCATTTGTATGAGAAAGCTATCTATTTTGCTGAAGTGGGAAGACGTGGAGGATGGCTTGAAAGCAGCTATGTGGCAAGATACTGTGGTATGTCCTTGTTATGTGTAGAAGATGTTTATATTTATGGTTTAACTGGCATATTGGCTTAACTTTAATGTAGTATATGCTGAAACATATTTGTTGTATGTAGAATTTATTCCATATCGAAGTTGATGAGGCTAAGAGGCAACTTTTTCTCTCGACCGTTGCGGAAAGATTTAGAGATTTTAAGTCTAAACTTGTGAGTTGGTGGATCACCTAAAAAAGGAAGCAATCAAAGAAGGAAGCTAATAAGATGTCATACGATATTTACCCTCACATATCGAGCAAAGAATGGGAGGCCTTTGTTGCAAAGAAGACAACTCCGGAGCAAGTAGTAAGTATATCACTAACCATTGTATCTGTTGTTACATTAATCCTATGTTTTACTAACCATCATTTGCCTTTTGCTTTGGACAGGAAAAACACGCTATTGCTTCGCAAAGTGCCTCGCAAAAGAAGGCCTGTCACTGCATGGGGCAGAAACCGTATGAGCGGTCAAAAGATGATTGGAAAGAAGAAGGTTTTTATGAAAAGGTGGTGTTGTGTGTTGGTGACAACGAAGCCACCTCTTCTTCATCTGTTACGGTAATTGGCTCAAATCGCGTGGTAGATTGGTACTGTTCTTTACATGCTCGAGATGCAAGCGGGAGGCGAGTGATTGTAGACCTTGAGTTGAAGAAAGGTGCAGATGATGTGGTAAGAAAATTCGTTTCATTTTTTGCCATTTTTGTTTGATTTTTGCTATTTTCATTTGTTTTTGGCTATTTTTCGTTTGAGTTGTAGCTACTAGGTATTTCCTGCCAACTAATTTTGAGAAATCCTACCCATTCCTATTTACTTTGTCTAATATCAAGATTGAATTACAGTAGAACATAAAACCAAGATTCAATTAACATAGAACATCAATATTACTTGATTGAACATAGTATCAAGATTCAATTTTGTATCTATAACACAGCTTGGAACGAACAACGAGGGTAAATCTCAAGGTCAGAGTCCTACCCCTGCACCAGGACTTCCCCCGGACCACGTAGGACGTGTGAAAGGTTTGGGAGGTGTACGTTTAGGTAAGCGAAAGGCATTTCCACAAGACAAGTCAGCAAGTAGTTCTTCAAAAACGAAGATGAGTCCATAAATGGAAAAAATGGTGGAGGAGTTGGTCAAAGAAAAGTTCAAAGCTCTATGTGAGAAGGTCGGAATTCATGATGTAGATTTATCTAATGAAGAAGAAGTTCATGACAAGTCAAGCCGGCGGAAACAGACTTCCCGAGCTTCAAGTGAGCCTCCCATTCCAGATGTGGAGGTAATGTTTACTAACTTTTTGCATCCTTTTAACTTCATTTTTTAATTCTTTACACTTCATTTTTTAATACTTTTAACATTATTTTTTGATCATTTGGCCTTTAACTGTAATTATTTTGCAGGAGGAAACACCATGCACAATGCTTCTTCGGGATCCACGAGGTGGAAATGGTGGTTTACAGGTGGTTGCATTTGGCCATCTTCAACCAACTGTCCAGGCCCAAGTTTCGCATCTCCAAGCTCTTGGTGTAGCCAGTTGTAACGTGTCGGTTGATTCTATTGTAGACGGATGAGAAGATGTAATACTTCCCCTTCGGCGGCCAGAGTGGGGATTGAATACTTTGGGAGATAGAAGCACGAGGGAGTTTTGTAACGTGGCCTAGGAAATGGGTGCGGTTTCCAGAAGAGGTGATTAAAACCCTTAAATAAAATTGATTAATACTAATTTTCTAATTATCATTTTAATCCTTTTTATTGTCGTTCTGATATATATGTTAATGTGAATAAAGGGGAGAGCTGAAAGAGAACAAGAACAAAAAAACGGGAATAGAGATTCCGCAAAAGAACAAAAGGATGGCCCGAATAACAAGATTTCCTCGAAAGGTTCAAACAAGGAAGATGAACATGAGGTGTACAAAAATGTATCACCCGCGTGTCAGTGGCTACATGAACGCACCAAAGATGAGCCGGAAGAGAATCCTTTAAAGGTGTGGTTGAGCAAGGATCAATTCCACTACTTTGAGGATGCTGAGACATGTGTAACGAAAGCTGATGTTTATGATTTCCTCGTTGGGGAGATGTTGTCTTTGTCAGTGTTGCAAGCGTTCATGAGGTTACTGCTTTCTCCGTACCTTTTTAATTTTAAATTCTATGCTTTTTACTTACAAACCTAATTGAAGTCCATTTTTACATAATTCATGTATGTTCTATTTCCATAAGCTGCCTCTTTAATTCTATTGATTTTGTCTGAATGAATGTTTATGAGATGCAGCAACTTGTTCACTAATGTTTTCCCTTTTTTTTCCACCTTAATTAGTTGTGTTTACTTAGATTTGGCCGGAACCAATACCATGAACAAGGTGGGGTGGTTGTGTCCTCAAGAGATTTATGAGGACTGATGTCTAAAGAGCAAGGGTGATGTGAAAGCGTACCTTGAAACCGCCATCAAACAAGCAATTCGAGCGAAAAGGAAGTTCATTATCGCTCCATCACTTGAGGAGTAAGTTTGTTTCACTTTGCCATTGTTTCTCCCCCCACCCTTATTGTTCCTCCTCTTGTTTCACTTTCCCATTGTTAAGGCAACTTTCCCATTTTTAGTTTCGATTTCCAAATGTTATGCTTTCTCTTGTTTGGTGCAGTTCACATTGGGCGCTTTTGTTGATATCACCTTTGACATACAAGGTGTATCAATTTGATTCTTGCCGTCCTCAGTCGCCAAGTAGATTATTGATTATGACGTGGGTGAATGAGTAAATTATAACGTCAACCGAAAATCTTTTATACTAGAAATGTAAGATATAACGGCTCCTTACCTTCGCTTTTTTTTTTTTCCTCCGTATAGTGTCATGAAGAGGATACGCACAAGCACAATGATTCCGAAGTTGATATCAGTTGAGGTACGGACATCGAAATCCTATACATTTGTGGTGGTTGCTTACTTTGTCATGCAAATTTTTGATAGATTTTTTTTTCAATGTCCTATGTACTTCAAAGTGCGTGCAACAGCAAAACGGTACTGATTGTGGGTACTACGTAATGCGTTACATGCATGACATCATCTCAAGCTGTAATGAGTCAGATGTTCTTGAGGAGGTAAGTACTGCAATAATTTCCGGAAGGCAACATGCTGCTTTGGGTTTGTTTTCTTAGTTTTGAATTCTGGTATGGGTTTGTGTTGTTGGTTTTCTCGGTTCATTTGGCCTGTTTTAGCCAAAGCTTAGGTAACTTTGATGATATTGGTTGATTTCTGCCTTTTAAGTCCAAACTATATTTTGAAGTTCCCTAAATTATGTTTTGTTGGGGTGGGACTGGATAAACAATATCAATATTGGATTGCGTATCAAATGCAAATCTTCTCCTATTTAATTTAGATGAGTAGGTCAGGAATAGACTGTCATTAATTTTTCTTCGTGTAGAATTGCTTTCGATTGATAAATCCTCCGCAGTCATCTTAATTTGCAAAGACCAAGCAAGTCTATAGCATTTTGTAGCATATTAAGGTTGCTGATGAGATAGTAGAGTTCAAGTAGTATATTATAACATATTGATAAAAGCCTCCATCTAAAGATTCAACTGAAATTTTCAAATGGCTCACGAGCATAGATATGCGATGACCAATGCTCCCAAATACTGGGCTGCACATTTGTGGAAGATAGAAAATAATGGGAATTTTTTGTTTGTCGAAAAAACATTAAAGTTTTTAATGAATATATTTCAGGCCTCTAATGTATTCTTTTCCTATACCAGAGATCCATTATTTCTTCTATATGTGTTATGTGCAGAACGATGACCAATGCTCCCAGGACCGAGTTTTCATATAAGTCAATCACTATTTTCCTCTTTTTGTGTTATATGGAAAACAAATTTTCAGAGCATTGTTCGTCGTATACCTGTGCTCGTGAATTGTTTGAAAGTTTCAGTTGAATCTTTAGATGGGGGGTTTTATCAATATGCTATAATATACTACTTGAACTGTACTATGTCATCAGCAAGTTTAATATGCTACAAAATGCTATAGATTTGCTTGGTCTTTGCAAATTAAGATAACTATGGAGGATTTATCAATCAAAAGCAATTCTACACAAAGAAAAATTACTGGTAGGCTATTCCTTACCTACTCAACTAAATTAAATAGGAGAAGATTTGCATTCGAAAGAAAGGAAAATGTTGAAATTGTTTATCCAGTCGCAAACCAACAACAAAATCAGACCAACCAACGACAGACTTACAGGTTAATAGCATGGTTTATCAAGAAAGTTTGCCGCTGATGTGCTTTATATTGCTGGTGGTCTGTTATGGATTATTTTGGGCGGTTTTTTGGACGCTTTAGGTCTGTTTTGGTTGCTGGCTATGGGACTGTTGTATTGTTGGTCTATCATCTTTCTCTGGATTTGTGTTGAGTTGTTTTGGACTTTTTTGGGCGGTTTATTGGATTGCGTGTCTGTTTTGGACTTGTAGTCTGTTAAATTAGCTTTAGCTTTACCTTCAAATTTCAATTACTAGTTGACATGCTGTTAAATTAAAAAATGGATCGTCGTCTACTGCTTCTTTTGGTTTATGTTTCCCTAAATTATTCCTTGTTTTAAGGACTTTTACTTTGTTTTCAATGCTTAAATCAGCGATATTCTTAACTTTTAAGGACCTATATTTTAGCATATGCTTGGTTTTCAAAATTTATATGAATAAACAATCTACTTTTGCACTTATCCTACAAAGTAAACGTTGATTTGTCATTAGTTGTGAAACATGCTACATTAGTTTGTGACTTTGTGTTGCTGTTACTCTGTATTTAAATTATTAATAAGTTGTGGCCATTAGAGCTTGATAAGTAGTTGCGGAGTTTGTAGTTGTTGCAGTAATTGTGTAGTTAATGGTTGTGCTGGTGTTGGGCATGGTAATGTTACTGGAATATCAGTCACATTATGTTGAGGTTTTGTTTGTGATTGTTGTTGAGGTTCTGATTGCGGCTGCAACACCACTTGCTACACGTGTGGCGGTTGTGGTGGAGGTGGGTGAGGTGAGTAAAACTTACTTTACCTTTTCACTCTTCTATGAGGGGAAATCCAAACATGTAAATTCAGGAAGTAAACTTAACACAACAAAAATAGAAAAAGTCAACATTTAAGCCACTCTTGTTTCCAGTCTTCATCATCATCTTCCTTACAAATCACCAAATCAAATGCTCAGAATTTTAACTCGACATCTTCATGCCTTTCTGAAACGACAAACCCTAATTTCAATTCGAGACATCATCTACTCAATCATCAAAATACTCTCTTCCTTAATCCCTCATTCATTTATGGCATCTCAATCATCAAAATCAAAACCCTTTTAAAACCCCCAAATTTCGACCCCAAAAAACCCTCAATTCCAACCTCATACCCAACCAAAACCCTAGAAGAACTTGAATCAAGGTCATATTTTGACTCATTTCATTACCCTTTTAATAAAGTTTCAATCTTTTTAAATGGGGGTTTGAATTATTTGCCCCAAAGACCTAGGCTTTTGATGTGCCATGATATGGCTGGTGGGTATTTGGATGGTGATAAGTGGGTCCAAGGTGGGGATGATTCTGAAGCTTATGATATATGGATGTATTTTTGTATTTTTCTCATAAGTTTAGCAGCAATAACAGGTGTCGTTGCCCGAGCCTGGCCATGTCCTTGTGGTTGAGCCTGGACTTGGGCGGGCAAGGGCGTCAGAAGCTGTTGTTGGTCCGAAAGCTTTTGAAGCAATGCGTTAAGAGCAGCATCTTTAGCCGCGGCCATAGACCTTTCTTGAACAAGAATCTCATGTTCACGGTTCAACCATATGGAACTGAACTTAAAGCTATTGGTACTATTGAGGTTTAGGTGTTTGTGTTATGAGCCATGAGTTGTTGTGTGTGTATGTTGGAGTTATTAAGGGAGTTGGTTGCGTCTTGTGGATCTTAGTTGTTCGTTTATGTGTTAAAAGTTCCTGGTGTTCGTTTAACATGCACTTATGGTTTGTGTGATTGCTATTAAGGAAGTACCATTAAACTGGTTTTAAATTATTATTTATTAGGTATTCACAAAAGCTACATGGGTTCGAGAAGGGCCTTTCAACAAAGCACAAATAAGCGAGGTTCGAGACAAGGTTGCGACATTCTTGTACACACATTGTTTATGAAGAAGCTAGGAATATATTAGTACATTCACTTGACTTAGTTATTAATTGAACTTTTAGGTATTGGTAATTTGTGTATTGGTAATTTGAAATAACAATCGATTAATTTATATTAATTGAACAGAATTTGGTTTCGATAAATTGGGTACTAGCTGCGGAATATTATTTGCAGGGAGCGTGGATGATATTAGGAATTAGGAGCATAAAATAATTTCAGAAAATTACCCAAAAAAAGAAAAAGTATTATTTGCTGCGGTTTTTCAATAAACCGCAGCAAAAAACTCAACTGAATTGGAGGGAAACAGGACATTTGCTGCTGTTATTTGCTGCGGTTAACTAAATAACCGCAACAAATAACCCTATTTTTTGCTGCGGTTTAACCGCAGATAATAAAATTTCGTCATTTGCTGCTATAAGTGCTGCGGTTCAAAACCGCAGCAAATACCCGGCAAAAAACCGCAGCAAAATGCGTTTTTTGTACTAGTGTTAGGAGCGTTAACCGATTGTTTTTCCAGTACTAAAGATTACAATCCTATTTTGGGAAGTGTGCAATATAATGGATCATTGGAAGAAATCATTGAGTTATAATTTCATTGTCGTTTTAGCTTTGTTTTGTTTAGGTGTGTATGGTTCCACTCTGAAATTGATGATGACAATCTAACAATAGTTAACATTGAAAAGATCATTTGTAAGGTGAAGCCATTTTTCATGGCATCTGAAGCTCATAAGGTTTTCTATGTTGACGATTTAACCAAGGACGAGTGGGCTTATGCTATTGAAAACATTTCGTACAACTTTCTAATGGTTTTTTTTTTCTTATGTTTTTTTAGTCTTGTGATTCATAACTTAAGACTTTTAATTATTAGTTAATGATACTATTTTACTGAACTTGATGAATCAGAACATATGAAGGGGAGAAAATTAGCTAGTCAGCCAAGGATGTTAAATTATGAATTGTACAACGTATGGAAAAGCTGAGGAAAAATGCAGAACGAATGGAAGCAAATGGACATGGAAAATATACTTTGGCAAACAAGATCTTTCAAGCAAATGCTGAGATTCATTTTCATGCAAATGTTGAGATTCATGATGATGAAATGTACTATCCTCCTGAAGATGAAGAAAAGGTTATTAATGATGTAAATTCATATATCTTTTTATGTACAAACTAACTGTTATGTTATTTTTAACGCCATTTCAATTTTACAAGATATTTATTGTCGCTCATCATTTTATAAGGAAAAAAATTTTGTTTCTATTTAGCTTTTACAAGAACCAATACCGAAGAATCTCCCAAAGACCATGATCGCTTTTGTGGCCACACATATAAATCAACCAAGGAAGGAAGCAACCACAATTCCGCCACCAATGACTGGGTGAGGCCCTATTGCTGATTTAGTGAAGCAAGTACCACCCTCCTCTACAATAATGCATCGATCGTTGAAACCTCATGTTGGTGAACCTTAAAAGCATCAATAACCTTTATCAATGAAAATTGGCGTGCAATCTGAAAAGGCAAAGAAGACAAAGAAATATTACAGCTTGATCGATGTCAGCTTTTTGTGACCTTAGGAGGAAACAACTACATAAATGTATTGTTGCTACTAATCTTGAGATTGTTGCTATATCAAGGCTGAGGACTATCAGGCTAACATAGAGCCTATCGTTCCTTGCAACAATGACACTGATGGTGCTGAAGGTATCAATGTTTCAAGCAATGCACATAGTTGAGCAACAAACAATGATTCCCTTTAAATTATTGTTTAGTCAGGATATACAACTCTAGAATCAGAAGCATATCCTGGAAACAATTGTTCAAAGGAAGTTGTTGCTGTAGAGCGTTTCTTGTTCTTTTCAAGCTTCGGTTGGTTGTTGTTTGTTGTTCTATTTTCAGTTTTCTTTTCCTGTTTAGTGCCCTTTTTTAGACTTTTGGCTTTCTGTTATGTGTTCAGTTTTGGCTTTGTTTTTTGTTTTCTATTTTGGCTTTTTTTTGTTTCTGCTTTTCTGTTTCCTGTTCTATTTTGGCTATGTATCATGTTTTCCGTTCTCTGCATTCTGGTTTTCTGTTTCCTGCTTTTTGCTTTCTTTTTTTTTCTATTTGCATTTTTGTTTTTTGTTTGCTGCTTTCAGTTTTCTGTTTTTTTCTGTTTTATGATCTGTTTTAGCTTTGTGTTATGTTTTTTGCTTTCTTTTTTCTGTAATCTATTTTCCGTTCTCAGTTTTTTCTATTTTCTGCTTTCTGCTTTTTCTGTTTTTTGTTTATTTCAATTTTGGGTTATTTTGTTTTGGGCTTTAAGTGTTTTTATAATTATAGGTTGTAAACTGAAGAAGCATCAAGGACCAACTAAACTTCTTAACTTCCATGCACACACAAGTCAAGAGTGCAAATTAATTGTTCTTAACTCATTCGGGCAGCCGATTGGTCCAACAAAAGAAATCGTTAAATAGTTTAGAGGATTATTAGGAACCATTGCTAGGAATTCTAAGCTTGCCCTTGTCAATTATTGTGATTGGCCTAGACTACCCTCAAAAGACATTATTTGGATGTACATATTGGTATGCAAATAATTCTGAAGTTTTATTCTATTTGTTAATTATATTGCGATTTGGCCAACTAATTTAGCATCTTCCGTTCTTTGGAATATACGGGAGGTACATAGTTGCTGTAGGAGGAAGGAAATGCATCTTGGTGATTGAAGGTAAATCTTGGCATTCATATAAAAGCCGTGTGAAGAAACGCTACTACTATCCATTTGATACTAGAGACCAAAGATGGCAAAACCGCCTGAACACAATACTTGATGCTTAATTTACAGATTTTCTATAATATTGGGATTTTGAAGTGGTTGAGGTAATGTTCTGTTAAGTGTATGCATCAGTGTATATCATGGTTGTTTATGTTCTTTTCAATTTGTTATAGATATGAGTTACTTTAATGTTCTTTAGTATTGTTTAGAATGTTGGACATTTTATATTGTTATTTACCTTGTGAATAACTGGCGGTGATCCATAAGAAACTTTAGGAAACTAAGCGTTCAACAAACCTTATGAGAATAAAATAATAAGTGAATCAAATCTTTTTGAAATGACGCTTAAGTAGAGAAAAACAAAGGGAAATTTATTTTAATATGTGCTTTATTTTATTTGAATGGTTGAGTAAACAATCAATACTAAGTGAATCATTCGCTTTAAAAGAATGAAAATTTCATTTGTATGAAAAATTAAGGAAATGCTTTTATGTTATGTTATAAGCTTGTGTTTTTCTGACTTAGAGTTAGACAAAGTTTAATATAAGGGCCTTTTCCCTCTACAGGAGAAATACGATGGTTGAACGTAACAACAATCAACTGAATGATGTAGTGAGGTAATTAGCTACTATACTGAAACATTTGCTGGTAGAGGAAATGGTAATGGAGGTGACCCCGCTGGGGAACTTTTCAAGCGAATAGCTCAAACTAAGCCGCCTACTTACCATAAAGAACCCAACCCATTTGTTTTAGAGGGATGGCTAAGAGAGTTTAACAAGTTGTTAGGGGAAGTTGAGTGTCTAGAGGAGTTTAAGGTAAAACATGTAATTTACTATCTGAGAGGAGAAGCTGACCTTTGGTCGTCACAAAATAAAGGTGTTATTAGGGCTTTGCCAGGGTTCAATTAAGATGTGCTTCAGGAACAAGTTCGCAATAAGTTCTATCCTGTGTTCCTTAAGAAACAGAAAGCTGATGAGTTTCTGGAGCTTAAGATGGGGAGTATGTCGATTGCTGAGCATTACTCGAAGTTTATATAGTTGTCTAGGTTTGCAAAGGAGGTCATGGCAACCGAAAAGTTAAAGCTAGTCGTTTTTAGAGAGGGTTACCTATAGATATCCAGTTCCAATTAGCTGGGTAAGTATTTGAGTCCATAGATGAGTTATATGGATGAGCTCCTCATCTATATACCTTAGACTAGAAGAAGAACGAGATGCTGAAAGAAGGTGAAACGAGGGGGAAAAGAATGGATGGTGGAGGAAACTTTAACCAACAAGGGAGTCATAGTGGGTTTAACAAGCCTCGTTGCAACAATAACTCTCATGGAAACAAGGGAAACTTTGGGAGACCTGCTAATGGAAATGGGAATAGGGCTTAGATGGCTAATCAAGGAGGGCGTGTGTACTTCTGCAAGAAATGTCCTAACAATCACCCTTGCAAGGACTGTGCTGGGAACCCATTGACTTGTCGTTTGTGTCATAAGCTTGGACACCGTGAGTATGAGTGCTTTTCTAAACACAAGGGAAAGGAAGGACAAGGGTCTCAATTCAAAGTGAGTTCAACTGGAAGTCAGCAGAAGGGTTCCCAAGGAAACATGGGAGGAAAGGCAATGCAACAAGCCGGGAATAGGAATGGAAGTGGAAATGGTGGAGGGCAGACTAAAGCCTCGAATACTCGAAAGCTAAATGTGGTAGCTCGAAGTGCAGCTGATTCTAGTAAGGATGTGATTACTGGTACATTCTCTATTAAATCTCTTCTTGTGACAGTTTTGTTTGATTCTAGTGCAACATATTCTTTTGTATTCGCTAAGATTTTGTTTAAGTTGACGCTTGTTTTGAGAAGAATAGATACAATAGATATGTCGGTAGTGTTACCATCAGGACAAGAATTAAAATGTTCCAGGAGATATTTGGATGTTCCAATTGAGATAGAGGGAGTGGAGTTTGCCGCTAACCTACTTGAGTTTGATTTCGGTGACTTGGAAGTGATTCTCAGGATAAATTTGGTTGAGTGAGCATAACACTGAGATTTTTTGTGAGCCACAAAATATCTCGTTAGTTAATTAGGGTAACAAAGTGAGCTATAGGAGGGCAGGAAGGCCAAAACACAATCAAACAGTGTCAGTGATGAGGTTTGCTAGGTTTGTGAAAAGAGGTTTTCGAATTTACCTTGGTAGTGCGAGGGATGTAGATCATGTTGAGTCTTCTAAACCCGAGGATAATGAGTTAGTGAGAGATTTCCTGGATGTGTTTCCGGAGGACATTTCAGGGATGCCTTCGAAGTGAGAAATCGACTTCACCATAGACATAGTCCCAGGGACAACACCTATTTCCAAGGCACCATATAGTATGGCACTTGTTGAAACGAATGAGTTGAAAGAACAGTTACAAGATTTGTGGGAGAAAGTGTATATTAGCTCCGGTGCTGCACCTTTGGGAGCACCAGTGTTGTTTGTGAAGAACAAAGACGTGAGTTTGAGGTTGTGTATTGATTATAGGGAATTAATAAGGTGATGATCAAGAATAAGTATCCTTTACCGAGGATTGATGATATATTCGATCAGTTAAAAGGAGCTACTGCATTTCCAAAGATTGGTTTGAGGTAAGGATACCACCAATTGAGCATTGCTAATGAAGATATACAAAAGTTGGATTTTCGTACGAGTTACGGGCATTATGAGTTCACTATTATGCCTTTTTGGTTAACGAATGCGCCAGCAATTTTCATGGACTTAATGAATAGGATTTTCCAACGGTTCTTGGTTAAGTTTGTGGTAGTGTTTATTGATGACATTTTGGTGTACTCTAAGAGTGAAGAGGAGCATGTGGAACATTTAAGGAAAATTTTGATGACACTGAGGGAGAATAAGTTGTATGCTACGTTCTCGAAATGTGAATTTTTGTCGGAGAAGGTTGCATTTTTGGGACATTTTTGTGTCAAAAGAGGGAGTTGAAGTAGATCCAGCAAAGATTGAAGGAATAAAAGAGTGGCCTACACGTAAGAATGTGACGGATGTACGGAGTTTTTTTGGTTTTGCAGGGTATTACAGAAGGTTTGTGAACGACTTTTCAAGGATCACTAAGCCGATGATGCCATTAATGAACAAAGACTGTAAGTTTGTCTAGAGTAATAGGTGAGAAGAAGTATTTCAGACCTTACTGGACCGTTTGACTACGGCACCGTTGCTAATTTTGCCAGATGGGAGTGTTTCCTATGATGTGTATAGTGATTTTTCTAAAATTGGTTTGGGATGTGTTTTAATGCAAAATAGAAAGGTGAGTGCGTATGCTTCGAGATAATTGAAGCCATACGAAGAAAACTATCCCACTTACGATCTTGAGCTAGCAGCGATCGTGTTTGCTTTAAAGATATGGAGGCATTACTTGTATGGGGTGACGTGTAGAATCTACACAGACCAAACAGCTTAAAGTACTTTTTCACTCAAAAGGATTTGAATATGACGCAAAAGAGATAGCTTGAGTTGATCAAAGATTACGATTTATATGTCCAATACCATGAACAGAAAGCCAATGTGATAGCAGATGCCCTAAGTCGTAAAACTAGACATAGAGTGAATTCTCTAGTGGTCGCTCACGAGCTGTGTAGAGACATGGGGAGAATGAACTTGGAGATAGTGAAAGAGGGAGAGTTGGAAGGAATACTTTGTAAACTTAGTACCCAACCAACGGTGTTTGAGGAGATTAAGGAGAACCATAATGGAGATGTGAAATTGGATAGAATAAAGGAGATATTGAAAGCAGGAAAGGTTACGGACTTCAAAATCCGTGAAGATGGAAGCTTAAGGTATAAAGGAAGGTGGTGTGTACCACAAAAAGGTGAAGGTTTGAAGCGGAGAATCGTGGAGGAAGGTCATAATACACCGTATTCGGTTCATCCTAGAGGTGATAAGCTATATAAGGATTTGAAAAGGTTGTAATGGTGGCCTAGAATGAAAAGAGAAGTGGCTGAATTCATGAGCAAGTGTCTTACTTGCCAAAATGTGAAATTTGAGCATAAAAGGACTCACGGGGAAGTTCAACCACTTGAGATATGATAGCTAGTCGAAGTGGCTACCAAAGGTAAACCATACAGGGCTCACTAGGCTACTAGTAAGGGCAAGTAAGGATCGAATCCCACGAGATAAAAGTTTTTACATTATGGCGGTCTAAGGAGTAAGTTTACGTCGGTTTTATTTTAGAAGAAAGATTGTCACTAAATGTTGATTTATTTTAACTTGAATTTAAGAATTAAAGACGACTAAGGTAAGGGATACACCGCTCACCTCCTACATGAAGGCGCGAATTCCTAGGTTAAACCGCACGTAGAGGAAAATGTCAAGGGGAAGTCGTTCTAAGGGTCATGTCTACTCTCTCGAGCTATTGTGACGAGTGGAACTATGAACATGACTTCTTTTCATGGCGTGAGCATAAAACGGCTCCTAAGCACTTTTTCACGAAAACTAGTAACGTCCTTAACTTGAACACCTATTCTCATGGTTTTTAAACTAATCAAGCACGAGGAGTCTTCACTCAACTTCATCTCTCGATCCTTCGTTGAGGAGCCTAAGACTACATCTATGGAAGCAAGTCATAGATTATGTGATTTAAAACCCAATGTAACGACTCTAGTCACCCCCAAGCATGGTTTTTACTAATAACCTACTTATGTCATGAAGGTGGTGAGGGTTTCAACCACACCTTAACACTAAAAACTACTCACTATACATTTTACTATTTAAACACATGTATTCATTAACACATGTTCATGCACAATAAAAATAGTAACACGTGAAATAAGTAGTCATAATTTTTTTTAATGCATCTAAATATTGTATCATGATCTTAGAACATGACTATAGTGTTTTATGATAACATATGATGTTTAGAAGGTTTTAAAGTGTTTTTAAGTAACTTTATAAAGCTACCATTTTTTGAAAATTACTAAAAATCAAGTACTTTGCAAAAGAAAAATTAAAATAAAGTAAGGAATTGAATAGAGACCATATAGGGAATAATTTGGACAAATTTCCAACAAAAAAATCGTTTAGAGTTGTTGTAGAAGTTAGTCAACAACGTTTTAATTTAGTTTTGATTTTCTCTATGTAGGAGACTTTGAGTTAGTCGATTTCTAGGAGTTGTGGCGGATCACCGCTACAATACAAGGTACATAAGTACTAAAGGCAATAATATAGTGGAACCATTCTTAATTGATGATCTTATGTGTTATGAATGTAAACATGAATTGTTGTTTGGTTGACTTGAATAGAATCAAATCTCATCATAAAGCATTAGAATATCATTGTGACCACTTTGATTAAAGTTGGGAAAGAGAACAAGGTTAGCAGAGCAGTGCATTACCCTTTATGATAACTTAACAATAGATTATTGGCCGGCGGATTTTGACAGAGTCTTAAGTGTGCACACCCCCAACGAACTATGCTACTTTTTCACGCAGGGAGCTATGGAGTAGACGATACTGTTAAGATTATCGGACTTTTTCATCCAGGGAGTGGAACCAAAATAAAAACAATGTACCACCTAATAGTTTAGGTGCGTTCATCACCCTTAGGGGTAAGAGCAACACATAAAGGCTTCTTTCCCATCAAGATTAGAATACATTTTGAGTTGATTGTTGTGATCACTTCTTAGTTATTCTTTTTAGAAAAAAATATTCAAACAACTAAACTTGAAAAACATGAAACATGACATGAATAAACAAGGCATGATTAAGTAGCAAAAAAAAAAAAGTTTCAAAATATAAGAAAGATTGAGTAAAACAAAACATTATTTTGAAACATGAAAACATAACACTTTAGAAACAAATTTAGAAAATTATTTCAACTTAATAAAGTATGTTTCAGATTTTGCTTAAAAAATAATCTAAGTGAATAAAACACTTTTTAGTAGAAAAGAAAAGAGAAAATAAGAGTTGAAAACATGTTATGAAATAAATTGCAAACTAAACTTAGAAAATTAGAAGTCGGTTTCTAAACAACTTAAAAATTATATTTTAATTAAAAACCTTAAAAATTATATTTTAATTAAACAATTTTTATGTAACACCCTGGAATTTCCTAACTTCTTACATCTTATTTTTCCGGAAAACGTATTATAATTATTAAGGATTATATTTATTGAAACTTCTAAATACGGAAAAAACAAAGTATTACTGCCACCGTGATAACGGCTAAGGCATTTATCAATGTATTACAGTGGAAGTCTTAAAATCAAAACCAATTTTAACTAACTTCAAAGCAATCTCAAAATAAAATCAACTTAAAACTTTATTACACTTCGGAGCCATATTAATGGCCCTTAAAAACCAAACCAAAAGTCTTTAGAAATAAAACCACATCCAAAATAAATATTAGTCATTCATAGCAATGAAATAAAGTAAACTACAAAACACAGCAAGCACTCTCACTCTAGCCCATCATGAAATGACTTATGCCCACTTGTACATGCAGCTTTCCTTTTACTAGAAAACTACTCACCACAAGTGGGTCATTGTAGGGCCAAGTCCAAGACCAAAGCCATGCACACTAAACACTATGCAACAAACAATAACAAATAAAACATGCACTCAACTTACCTTCGACAACCTATTACGTGGACATGGACTCATCTAAATTAATTATTATATTTAAACTTATGGATCATGCATCGTACAGGTTTCGTCCTTAAAAATCATCGCTCTATTGGGCACCTGCTTGGGAGCAACTCCAAGAAGGTATTACTATGTCACATAAAGTGACGGATATCCAGTGCATTAAAAATACAAAAGAGTACAACGTCTGGTAGTCCAATTAGAAGTCATAAATCACTGTTCCATACGACTCCCCCCATTGTTCATACTCAAGGTATATACGTTCCACGAGTTTTGGTGCAAGTCCTCTTACACTTTATGTAATTAACCGGTTTAGCAATGTTATGACTCACATACAAAATCACATAAAGACATGCATCAAATCAAGCAAGCCATATTAATTATCTTCAATTTAAGGTGATTCAAAATTAATCTTACGTGTGTCCTTTAATTAAATTGAACTTCCTTTACCACACATTAACTGTGATTGGCTATTTACTTACTTTCTCCTTGACCACACATTAAATTTTGAGTGGCAACATGTCTAAAATAATTGCTCATAACATATTTGAATCATGTAAATTCACAACTACCTTTCTTGTTAATTACGTAACTAACCAACTTACAAATAACTTCCTTTTTTGGCCATAAACTATTGGCCAAATTAAACTGATCACAGCAATCCAATTCAACTTCTAAAAATTTATATTGCTATTCAACATGGAATGTCAACATACTATAAAAAAAAGACATGCTTCTAATAAACTTGTCTTGCATATAAATTCATGATTCTCAAGCATAACTATAGTTCATATAATCAAGGATCATCCAACCATTAATTCTAGATCTTATGTATGTCTTTAGTAGTTACGTACCTTGTAAAGTAATGGTGCTCCGCCACAACATGTAGAAGTGGACTAGTTCAAAGTCTCCTACATAAGCAAAAACCAAAACTAAATTAAAACCTAGCTTGTTGACTATGTTCTACAACGACTATGAACTAACTTCTATACTGGAAACTCGTCCAAAACATTCCTTATATGATCTCTATTCAATTCCATACTACACTTTACTTTTCTATTGTATGATTACTTGGTTCCCGGGACTTATTTAGGCTTTGTAAAACATTAGTTAACTTTTATTCCACTTTCGAAAAGTGGGCAGCAATATAAAATTTCCATTACTCATAAAAATTACTTTAACTTGTTTTTATAAAAATTGCAGATTTATTTATACATTTATTTATTAACTTTAAAGTCATGAAAAACTCATAAAAACATCAAAATTTCATCGCAAAACTCTTCTACAATCAACTAACATAACTATGAAACTAACCTATGCTTTAGAAGAATTTTTCATAAGACAAAACATGTTCATAATATTTATTCAATTGAATTTCATGATTATAAATTTTGGAAAGCAATTAATTTTATTTTCAAAGACTTTAGAAATCAATCTAAATTTCATAAAGTCATCATGAATTCACACAACAATAATTCATGATCATAATATTGAAGTTTAAGTCATAAAGACTCATAAAAATCATAACTTTCAGAATTTATAAACCCTAATCTAAAATATCATGAACAACTATTTAATTCATGCCTTAAAACAAAGAATAACTTTATTAAAACATGATTAAACATAAATCTGAATATGAATTTGCAGGACTGAATTAAAAAGAAAGAAGGAGAATTTTTTTTTTAATAAAAGTCCGAAAAAAATACCAAAATTGGGGAGGAATGTGAGGTGGCCGGCGGTGGCTTGCGGCGGCACCGGTGGGGTCCGGCGAGGATGATCCCAAGAACAAAAACACTTTTATTTCTTCTCTTTTTCGAAAACAGAAACTGCAGTTTTTTTTTCTCTCTTTTCTATCTAAATTTTTTGAATTCCAATGACAACTTATGAGCATGAAAATCAGAAAAATTTGGGTTTTAAAGGGTATTTATATGTTCCAAAGTAGGATTTGGAAAAGCCCAAACTTATCCTAACAAGTGGAAATTACCTTCAAGCCGTTGCCTCAAAATAAATTATGTAACCTTTGAAAATTCTATTTTTAGAAGCCTTTTCAATTATTTAAAAAAATATATATAATATTATTATTTATGAACACAAATAATTATTTTTAATTAAAACTTATTTATTATTTATTTTATTATTATTAATTTCTTTTCATTTAATATTCCTATTGAACAAAATTTTTCAATAAAAATATTAAAATTATATGAATAAAAGTACAAAAATACTTTCTCAAAATACGTGAAAATGTGGGGTATTAAAGTCTACCCACCTCAAAAGAAGTTTCGTCCCGAAACTTTGTGTAGATTAGTGTATGGAATTTGAATAGAGACTACATTTACTTTAAACTTTCTCATTGGAATATTTTGTTGGTGTAGACCTTAGACACTTACTTGACAACTTTTTAGTAGACAAACATAAACTTGTTACTTAAAAGTCGTAGAAACTCTTAAAAACTTGCAAAATTGAGGGTAAAAACGCTCCAAAAATAGGTTGCTTTCTACCCCCCTTAAGAATCGAGTTATGTCCCCATAACTCTACTACTAACCTGAAATAGCTCCGACTATTTTTCTCTCATCATATCTTCAGCTTCGCAAGTAGCTTCTTCAGTTTCATGGTTAGACCACAACACCTTCACTATTTTAAAACTCTTTCTAAGAGTACCTCTGACCTTACTGCCTAGGATTTTAATTGGCTTCTCTTCATAGGTCAAACTTCAGTCTAACTCTATGTTGTAGGTTGTAACACATGTGACTCGTCTGGCACATACTTCCTTAGTTGAGACACATGAAGGACATTGTGAACCTTGCTCAACTCCATTGATAATGAGAACTTATAAGCTACCTTTTCAACCCTTTGAAAGATCTCATAGGGTTCTACGTATTTTGGGCTCAATTTTCCTTTCTTTCCGAACCACATCACTCCTTTCATTGGTGATACCTTAAGTAGCACCTTATTGCCAACTTCGAACACAATTTCTTTTGGCGTTTTTCGTCCGCATAGGACTTTTGTCTGTCTTGTGCTGCCTGAATCTTTGCTTGTGTTACTCTAATTTTCTCGGTGGTTTCTTCTATCAATTGAGGTCCTAGAATCACTGTCTCACTTATGTCGTTCCAACACAAGGGGCTCCTGTACTTCGTTCCATACAAAGCCTCAAAAGGTACCATGCCAATACTTCCATGGTAACTATTATTTTATGAAAACTCAATGAGATCTAAGTGATCCTCCCCATTCCCTTAATATTCCACCACACTAGCCCTTAGCATATCCCCTAAGGTTTCCATGGTTCTCTCTGTTTATCCATCAGTTAAAGGATAGAAAGCTGTACTCATCTTCAATGTTGTACCAAAGTTCTCCTGGACACATTTCCAGAATTTGGAAAGAAACCTAGAATCCATATCTGACACGGTATCCTTTGGAATTCCATGTAGCCTCACAACATGTTTTATGTAGGCCTTTGCAAGTTGTTCCATTTTCAAGTCTCTTTCATGGGTATAAACACTGCTGACTTAGTAAGTCTATACACCACTACCTATATGATATCATTCTGATTCTTTGACTTTGATAAGAAAGTCACAAAGGCCATTGATATGCAATCCCATTTCCATCCTTGTGGTCTTTTATGCTCAAATTTGACGTTTAGGTAAGTAACACATTTACTTACAAATTCAGCCACTTCTCTCTTCATCTTATGTGATGTGAATGTTGATAAAAGAAAATTGTCACTCACAATGTGGTATTCTTAATTCAATTTTCTCTGAAGCTAAGCACCAAGAAAATCGATCTAAGTTCGAATAATTTGATGAATTGATTAAAGCAACGCACCCTCAATTCTTAAAAGTATCCTCACAAGAGTCTAAAGCCTAAGCACCAACTCTTTTAAGATGGTCGAAAATTCCCTCATAGTCGAAAATTTTGACACCTTCAGTTTTTGTTTGTTTTGTAGAAAACAAAAAAACATCAACAATCAATGTTTATGGAATTCACTAATCTCCATTTTACAAGCTAATGTTGAGATTGTTTATAGTCATAATAATCAAAAAAATCCTAAATAAACTAAGCTAAATTTACACGCATAACATTAGGTAATTCACTCTAATCAAGTGACTTATCAATAATTCACAAGATAAGAATGCCACGTCATTAGTGCATGTCATGCAACTTACTAAAATATCCTAACAAACTCTATCTAATTAAAAAATATCCTAACAAACTTATTCTTACCTTGCTAATCAAGATAATCAAAAATATTACAACCACAATTACACAAAAATTGGATTCACCCAAATCCCCCAAAAATCCTCCAAATTAACGCAAGTCTTCTTCGTCCAAATTTGCGCAAATTTTTCGGTTTTTCTTCAAATCTTCAAGAAACCTTTTAAGATTCAATTTTTTAATCAAGAAACCTTCAAGAAGTCATTCTCTATGTGTATAAGCCTGTAAATGATGATTAAGACACTTAAAGAAATAAAAGACTCAATGCCTAAAAATGAGAAAACCCTATCAAGTGATGTGGGAAAAACTCATAGGCAAAACCATCTTATTCCCCAAATTCCACCATTCTTTCCTTTGCTTCAATGGTCAAGTATTTTCGTGTGTCACCATACACACCCATGATGATGTCTAAGAAAATCCCAAAATTCTTGAATCTGCATAAGCCATAGTTTCCCCCATACTTGCATCGTTCTTAGAAGCCATTATCAAACCTTCGAAGTTATTATCTTGTTTCGTATCATCCTCCTCTTCTTCAAAAGAGTTTGTCCTCAAATCTCGAAGTTGATCATCAGGAACATAAGGACACGAATCACCAATGTTGAACGTGGCATGCACACCATATTCGCCTGGCAATTCGAGTTTATATGCATAGTCCCCGATGTTGCTCACGATTTTTAATGGTCCATCACACCTAAGCATTAGTTTGTTTTTCCTTTGATTAGTAAATCTTTCCTTCCGTAGATGTAACCATACCAAATCTCCTTATTTGTATGTGTGTTTGATTTTATGCTTGTTAGCTCTTGTCTTGTACATATAATTCACTTGCTCAATCCTTGCTCTAACCTGTGCATGTAACTTCTGCATATATACAATTTTAGCTAAAGCACTTTTGTGAACGAGCTAACCTTAAGGAATAGCCACGAAATCAATAGGCAGCTTGGGATTGACTCCATAAAAACTTAAAACGGTGAATGCTTAGTTGCATATGTAGGTGAACGAAATCAAGAGTTTGTGTCTTGCTTACTAGACCACGAAGTAGAACGCCTAGGGTATTGTTTGTGACTTCAGTTTGACCATATGTTTGTGGATGATAAGAAGTACTGAAGAGTAATTTCGTGCCTATCAAACGCCACAATAATTTCCAGAAATAGCTCATGGATTCCGTGTCCCTGTCCCTTACAATTGTTTTCGAAACTCCATGTAACCTAATAATGTCTCGAAAATACAATTCTGCAAAATTAACAACATCATTAGTCTTATGACAAGATATGAAGTGAGCCATCTTCGAAAACCTGTCATCTACCACCATTTTAGCATCCTTTGGCCTTGCAGTTCTAGGCAAACCAACTATAAAATCCGTAGAAATATCATCCGAAGGAATCTCTGGCACTGGCAATGGTGTGTAGAATCCCTGATGGGAGGATGCCTTGGCCTTTTGACAAACAGCACACTGTGATATTACTGCTTCAACATCAGCAATCATTCTATTCCAATAAAAATGCTCCTGCAAGATTGCCAATGTTTTTGTGATACCAAAGTGACCTGCAATTCCACCCCCATGCACCTCTCTGACTAGCAGCTCACAAATACTGCACTTAGGAATGCAAAGTAGATTCCCTATGAATAAGAATCCATCATGTAGCACATAAGATCCCATTGAACCCTTCGTAATTTGTGAATAAATAGGTCCAAAATCTCCATCTTGCTCGTAATATTGTATAATCAACTCCAAACGAAGCAATTTGAAATTAAGAACACCAATTAAAGCATACCTCCTTGATAAAGCATCAGTAACCACATTAGATTTGCCTTCTTTGTACTTTGATGAAAAGTGAAAAGACTGCAAAATTTCAACCCACTTAGCATGTCTTGGATTGAGTTTATGTTGGCCATTGATATGCTTCAGAGCCTCATAATCAGAATGCAATACAAAGTGACTTGGACGCAGATAATGACTCCAATGATCCAATGCTCGAACAATAGCATAGAATTCCTTCTCATAGGTAGAGTAATTCAACCTTGCTCCGTTCAATTTCTCACTAAAATAAGCTATATGCCGCTTACCTTTAACCAACAATGCACTAATCCCCACACCACTAGCATCTGTCTCAACTTCAAAAGGTTTTGAAAAGTCTGGTTAACATAAAATAGGAGCTTGACAAAGAAATTTCTTCACCAAGTCGAAAGCCTTTCACACATCTCTGGTCCATTCAAATTTCTCCTTGTTTTTCATAATACACTCGGTCATAGGTGCTACTACAGAAGAGAAATTCTTCACAAATCTTCTATAGAAAGAAGCTAAACCATGAACACACGCACCTCAGTCACAGATTTCAGAGCTGGCCTTGATTTAATAGCTTCTACTTCCGAAGGTTCAACTGAAACACCATCTTTAGAAACAATGTAACCTAAGAACGTCACACTTGAGACCATGAACGAGCACTTTTCGAGCTTAGCATAAAACTTCTTCTTTCTCAAAGTTTCGAACGCTTCTCTTAGATGCTGCAGATGATATTCCACTCTTGCACTATACACCAGTATATCATCCAAATAGACAACCATAAACTTTCCAATGAAAGGTTTCAAAACTTCATTCACCAATCTCATAAAAGTACTAGGAGCATTAGTAAGACAAAAAGGCATAACTAACCATTCATAGAGTCGTAGTTTAGTTTTGAATCCCGTTTTCCATTCATCACCCTCCCTCATTCGAATTTGATGGTAACTACTCCTCAAATCAATTTTGGTAAACAGTTGTGAGCCAAACAATTCATCCAATAAATCATCTAATCAAGGAATAGGAAACCTGTATTCGATGGTGATGTTATTCACAGCTCTAGAATCAATGCACATTCTCCATGATCCATCCTTTTTAGGAACAATCAATGTTGGTATTGCTTATGGACTCATGCTTTCCCTGACATACCCTCTTGCCATCAACTCCTCAATCTGTCGTTGAATTTCTTTAGTTTCTTATGGATTGCACCTATAAGCTAGTTTATTAGTGATCTGACCTCTAGGAAACAAATCAATCTGATGTTCAATTCTTCTAATGGGTGGCAACCCTGGTGGCAACTCATCAGAAAATATGTCTTGAAATTCGTCCAACAAGGGGCGCAACTCACGAGGGATGCTCGTTGCTTTGTCTTGCACTTCCTTAGCCAACAACACATAGAAATTCTCACAATTCTTTACCTCTTGCACCATGGCTTTCTCGTCAATCAACAAAACACCCTTCTTATTACTTACATCTTTCAAAAATTTCAAACTTTCCAAAGGTTCCAGCGCAACTGGTTTTCCTTGTGCTTGTTTCTTAATGATGTATATGTTTGTTCCGCCATCAAATTGTACAAATCTATCATAGTGCCACGGCCTTCCAAGCAATATATTGCACGCATCCATAAGACATACATCACAAAGCACTTGATCATCGAAATTTCCAATCTTGAAACTAACCAAAGCCTGTTTGTTCACCTCGACGTCACTTGTGTTATTGAGCCAATGTAACTTGCATTGTTGAGGATGTTCAGTGGTAGGAATCTCCAATTTGTTGATCAATAATGTAGAGACTACATTAGCGCAACTACATGAATCAATTATCAGATCGCACGATCTCCCTAGAACATTGCACCTTGTGATGAAAAACTTATCCCTCTGATTCTCTGTAGTTGGCGCAACTTTAGATTACAAAACCCTCCGAAGAACTAAACTCTGGCCATTCACCTCTCAATCTCCTGTTCTTGAGTGTCATAATTCACGCCATCCTCCTGTTGTTCATTCTCCTCTTCTTCAAACTTTTCATCATCTGCCCAATTTCGAGTTGTATGAACCCTTGAATGAGGACAATCATTCTAGATATGACCTTGACCTTTGCACTTGAAGCATGTGCATTTGTCAGGGCATGGAGGCTTAGTAGCATAGCCTTTATCCTTGATATATGGAGGAGGTTTCAAAGTGGAATCAAAATTTTGTTTAAATGAAACAATAGCACCTTCCTTCTGCACAAAGGGTTTCAAAAAAGTACTTGGTTTTTTCGAAAATGGCTTCTCAATCCTAGATGCAACCTTGCAAACTTCATCAAAAGTCCACTAAGGCTGTAATTCCACCTGTTCTCTTATTCTTTCATCTAAGCCAGCAACTTGATGATCCTCTTTTTGTTCTAAATCGCAGATGGTAATCAAGTTGAGGAATTCAGATGTATATTCTTCAACTGATTTTTGATCTTGCCTTAAAGTATGCATCTTTATAAAGTTGCCTTGCTCTTAATGAAGAGTAACAAAATGGCTCCTCATCTCTTGCTTCAGTTTCGTCCAAGTGGCTACTTTAGAATTTTCATCCTTCTTTCTTTTCTTTTGCATACCTTCAAGCCACAGGCTAGCAAAGCCAGTCAACTTCAATTCTGCAATCTTGTATGATTTTCCATCATCATACTCTTTATACTTGAAAATTTGTTCAATCCTTTTTAGCCAATCCAAGAACATTTCAGGATCCAAACTTCCACTGAATTAAGGAATATCCAGTTTAATATTGCGATCATAATCCTTAGGCCTCTCCTTCTTTCTGCGCCTATTCATTAGTTCTTCATTACTAGAACTTGATGAGTATTGTTTCTTTGGTTTTCGCGCACTCGTTGAGCTTGCTTGCTCATCATCAGAACTAGAATCCGTCTCCCTTTTACTTGCACCCTTGGGCTTGCTTGGTGATTTGAATCTC
Organism: Suaeda aralocaspica; assembly: GCA_016808085.1. Lineage (NCBI taxonomy): Eukaryota > Viridiplantae > Streptophyta > Magnoliopsida > Caryophyllales > Amaranthaceae > Suaeda > Suaeda aralocaspica. The sequence continues at coordinate 503,094 of PYUH01000329.1, read as the reverse complement.
TCGGCAAAATCTTTCATAGTGGCCTCAAACATAGCTTTAATTCTTCTATGTCCTTGCGCAATTCCTCAGTAGTAATATTAGGAGTATTTACTTCATCTGCTGACATGATTACTTTTGTTTCAACAATGAAATGATGACAGTAACCTTAAGGTTTAATGTCCTCTCAACAAGAGCACAAAAAATTGATGTGAATGTTGATAAAAGAAAATCGTCACCCACAATGTGGTATTCTTAGTTCGGTTTTATGTAAAGCTAAGCACCAAGAAAATCGATATAAGTTCGAATAATTTTATGAATTGATTAAAGCTACGCACCCGCATTTATTATAACTATCCTCACAAAAGACTAAAGCCTAAGCACCAACTCTTTTAAGATGTTCGAATATTCCCTCACACTAGAAAATTATCACACCTTCGGTTTTTGTTTGTTTTGTACAAAACAAAGAAACTTAAACAATCAATGTTTATTGAATTCACTAATATCAATTTTACATGCTAATGTTGAGATTATTTATAGTCATAATCATCAACAAAATCCTAACTCATCAAGTACTCACAAGATAAAAATGCCCACATCATTACTGCATGTCATGCAACTTGCTAAAATATCGTAACAAACTTATTACTACCTTGCTAATCAAGATAATCAACAAAAATCAACCAGAATTACACAAAAATTTGATTCACCCGAAACCCCCAAAAATCGTCCGAATTGACGCAAGTCCTCTTCATCCAAATTTGCCCAATTTTTGCGGTTTATCTTCAAATCTTCAAGAAACCTTCAAGAAATCATTCCCTATGTGTATAACTCTGTAAATGATGATTAAGATACTTCAAGAAATAAAAGACTCAATTCTTAATAATGAGAAAACCCTATCAAGTGAAGTGCGAAAAACTCATAGGCAAAACCATTTTATTCCCCCAATTCCACCATTCTTTCCTTTGCTTCAATGATAAAGTATTTTCGTGTGTCACCATACACAACCATGATGATGTCCTAGAAGATCCCAAAATTCTTGAATCTCCATAAGCCATAATTTCCACCATACTTGCATCATTCTTAGAAGCCATTATCAAACTTTCGAAGTTATCATCTTGTTTCATATCACTAGGTCACCAATACATCTTCTTTAAATCCTTATACAATTTATCGCCTCCAGGATGCACTGAATACGGTGTATTCTGATCCTCCTCCATGATTCTTCGTTTCAAATCTTCACATTTCTGTGGTACACACCACCTTCCTTTATACCTTAAACTTCCATCCTCATGAATCTTAAATCCATAGCTTTTCATGTCTTCAATTTTTCCTTAATACTATCCAATTTCACATCCCCCTCCTTGTTCTTCTTAATTTCCTCATGTATTGTTGGTTAGATACTAAGATTACAAAGAATCCCTTCCAAATCTCCCTCCTTCACAACTTCCAAGCTCAATCTCTCTATATCCTTACATACTTCATTAGCAACCACCGAGGTATTCACTCCATGCTTCGTTTTACAGCTGAAAGCATCGGCAACTACATTGGCTTTCCCTTCATGGTACTGGATGTCTACGTCATAATCGTCACCTCAAGCCATCTCCTTTGTGTCATATTTAAATCCTTTTGAGTGAAAAACTACTTTAAACTCTTGTGATCTGTGTATATCTTACATTTCACCCCATGCAAGTAATGTCTCCATATCTGTAAACCAAACACTACTGCTGCTAACTTCAGATCATGAGTAGGGTAGTGCACCTCATATGGTTTCAGTTGCCTCTAGGCATAAGCTATCACCTTTATATTTTACGTCAACACACATCCCAAACCTTTTTTTAGAAGCATCACTATACACATCATAAGAGTCACTTCCATCTGGCAAGGTCAGCACTGGAGTTGTAGTCAAACGCTCTTTTAAAGTCTGAAATGCTTCTTCACACTTATTAATCCATTAAAATTTATAGTCTTTCTTCTTTAACGAAATCATGGGTTTAGCAATCCTCGAAAAGTCTTTTACAAACCTCCTATAGTAACCTGCTTCAATTTTGGCTGGATCTACTTCGACTCCCTCTTTAGACACAATATGCCCCAAGAATGCTACTTTCTCCAACCAAAACTCACATTTGGAGAACTTAGCATACAACTCATTCTCCCTTAATGTCATCATGATTGTCCTCAAATTGTCCACATGTTCTTCCTTACTCTTAGAATACACCATGATGTCATCAATCAAAACGACCACAGAGTTATCCAAAAACCGTTGGAAAATTCTATTCATTAGATCCATGAAAACTGCTGGCGCATTGGTTAACCAAAAAGGCTTAATGGTGAACTCATAGTGTCCATACCTAGTGCGAAAAGCATTTTTCGGTATATCCTCATTAGCAATCCTCAATTGATGGTATAATGACCTCAAATCAATTTTTGAAAACACAGTAGCTCCTTTCAGTTGATCAAATAAGTCATCAATCCTAGGTAATGGATACTTATTTTTGATTGTCACCTTATTCAACTCCCTATAGTCAATACATAACCTGAAACTCCCATCTTTCTTCTTCACAAACAGTACTGGTGCTCCCCAAGGTGAAGCACTAGGCCTAATGTAACCTTTTCCAACAAATCTTGCAACTACTCCTTCAACTCACTCATTTCTGTAGGCACTATCCTATAGGGTGCTTTAGTAATAGGTGCTAATCCAAGGACTAAGTCTATGGTAAAATCAAATTCTCGTGTGGTGGCATTCCTGGAATCTCCTCCGGAAATACATCAAGAAAGTCCCTTACTACCTCAATATCCACAAGCTTAGTAGTCTCATTATGATCCACATCTCTCACGCTACAAAGGTAAATTGGAAAACCTTTCTTTATAAACCTAGCAAGCCTCATTACAGACACTATTTTGTTGTGTTTTGGTCTTCCTGCCGTCCAATAGCTCACCTTCTTACCCTTATTCATCAACGAGATCTTCTGTGGTTCACATAGAATTTCAATCTTATGTTTACTCAACCAATCAATCCCTAGGATCACTTCTAAGTCACCTAAATTAAACTCGATTAGGTTAGCCTTAAACTACACTCCCTCAATTTCAATAGGAACATACTGAAATCTCCTTGAACATTGTACTTGTTGTCCTGAAGGTGACACTATTGACATATCTATTGCATCTACTTTTCCCAACCCAAGTTTTAACTTTTTTAGAATCTTAGTGGAAACAAAAGAGTACGTTGCACCAGAATCAAACAAAGCTTTAACAGGAAGAGAGTGAATAGAAAAAGTACTAGTGATCATATCCTTATTAGCATCAGCATCACTTCGAGCCATCATATTCAGCTTTCCAGTGTTTGAGGTCTTAGTCTGTCCTCCTCCATTCCCACTCCCATTTCTATTTCCAACTTGAGGTGTCACCTTTCCTCCCACACTTCCTTGAAAACCCTTTTTGTTGTCCCCTAGGTGGATTCCCCCTAGCTTGAGAATTCTTTCCCTCCTTTCCTTTGTTCTTAGAGAAGCACTCGTACTCACGGTGTCAAAGTTTGTTACACAACCGACAAGTCACTGGGTTTCTTGCACAATCCTTTCCTGGGTGATTGTTAGGACACTTCTTGCAATTGTACACACGCCCTCCTTGACTAGCCACCTGAGATGTATTCCCATTTCTAGAATTAGGCTTCCCTAAGATTCCCCTATTACCCTATAAGTTTTTGTTGAAATGAGGTCTCTTATATCCACCATGATTCCCTTGTTGGTTGAAGTTTCCTCCACCATCCTTCCTCTTCTCCTTCGTCTCATCTTCCTTCTATACCTCCTTCTTCTTTTGGTCAATGGCACACAAGTGTGCAGCTCGACCACATAAATCATCCAAGGATTAAAAGATCTGTCGAGCTAGTTGTGACTATAAATCTAAGGGTAACCCTCTTTCAAAGCGACTAGCCTTCAACCTCTCAGTTGCTACATCCTCAGGAGGAAACCTAGACAATTCAATGAACTTAGAGTAGTACTCAGTGACAAACATACTTCCCATCTTAAGCTCTAGAAACTCCTCAGCCTTCTGTTTCAGAAGAAACTCAAGATAAAACTTATTATGAATTTGCTTCTGAAACATATCAAAATTAAATCCTGGTAATGCTCTAATTACAGCCTCATTTTGTGACCACCATGCATATATCAGCTTCTCCTCTCAAAGTACACAGCATGGTTCACCTTAAGCTCCTCTGGATACTCAATTGCCCCAAACAACTTATTCAACTCTCTTAATCATCCCTCTTATCCAGCAGGGTCACTACCATTTCCATTTCCTCTGGCAGTAAGTTGTTCAGCTACATTAGCTAATTGCCTCACTACTTTATTCACCTGATTGTTGTTACGTTCAGCCATTCTAATTCTCCTGTAAAGGAAAAGACCTTCATATTAAATTTTGTCTAGTTGTAAGTTAGGACAACATAATCTTAAATCATAAAACACTTTCTCATTTCATCTCATAAAAGAAGTTTCATTCTTTTATAGCGAATGTTTCACTTTGTTTTGATTGTTTACACAACCAGTAAAATAAGAATAAAGCACATAAGAAATAAAAATAATTCTCTTGTTCTATTCTACTTGAGGCTTTAAATCATAAAATAAATTTATTGCTTAACTCTTCTTTTCCTTTCTGATGGTTCGCTGCCACTTATCCCAAACGAATTTAAACACTAACTTAAATTGTTTAACTAAACATCAGAAACATTAAACAACAATAGCGAAATTAGATCTAAACAAGGTCTCTAAACATAAACATTATCTTTCTTGTCTCTTGACATCACATATTTCTTTTTTATGAACTCCGGGTCATTCTTAGTGTCAACCTCCATTTCTTCCTCCGTCTCTTCTTCTTCTTCTTCCATTTCCTCCTCAGGATATGATTATTCTTCATCTTCCTCACAATCGGTTACCAAATCAACATACACTGGAATTATTGGGTCTAGGATCTCAATTTAATAAGACAAACTATCCCTTGACTCATCAGTCTTTTAACCCGTAGGAGTCACCTTCACCATTAGGACTTCACTTCCTTGGCTACCTTATGGGCATGGTGTGGGCGGGATCTCCTCACTTGCATTCATTTCTTGATACTCTTGCTCTTTCTTAGCAATATACCCCTCCAAGAATCTCCAATCACAACCCCACCGACCAACTGCATCCTTATACTTAGAATAGTTCGGAAGGCCTCTAACAAAATGGAAATCACTAAACTTTGACTTAATTTCTAACCAGGGTGAATGGTCGAGCAAGCACCTAACAATCAGGGCTGCTACATGGTCGAGCTGATCCCATTGTGGTAACTTCAACGTTGTACTCATATACCAACAATAGAACCGTATTTTTCAGACATATTGACGCAGACTTTCATAGTGTTTCTTCTCCAAAGTCCCTATTTGAGTATCTTTACCAGGCATACTATGTGACATGATGCACAAAACTTAACACTAATGGTCGATCCTTCCCAAAACAAAACAAAACAAACTAGCAGTTCTACAAAAAGGGGTCTTGTGGCTAACATACAATTTCCTTTACACCCAACTATTCACATAAGGAACATCTTAAAGATGAACTTTAATGCATGAAAGAACAGAAACAAAGTCTATCCTACATGCCCAAACTTCCTACCCAAGCTCACCACATGTTATTAAAGCAATAACACATAATACATACCTATATTCCTTGCATACTTGCACACATAATTTATTTTTAAAAACTTTCCATTTTCAGAAATTACTATTTTTAGAAAAAATTCCTTTGCGAAAACATTCCAAAATAAGAAATTCCTTTTCCTAAAAATAAGACTTAGGTTACCCCCCAAAAAATTATTTTATTTCAAAATTTAAGCTATGGTAACCACTTTGTAACACTGGAATTTCCTAACTTCTTATTTTTCCGGAAAACATATTATAATTATTAAGGATTCTATTTATTAAAACATCTAAATATTGAAAAACCAAAGTGTTACCGCAAAGGCATTTATCAAAGTACTACAGTGGATGTCTTTAAAACAAAACCAATTTTATCTAACTTCAAAGCAATCTTAATATAAAATCAACTTAAAACTTTGTTACACTTCGGTGCCATATTAATGGCCCTTAAAAACCAAACCAAAAGTCTTTAGAAATAAAACCACATCCAAAATAAATGTTAGTTATTCATAGCAATGAAATAAAGTAAACTACAAAACATAGCAAGCGCTCTCACTCCTGCCCATCATGAAATGACTTATGCCCACTTGTACCTACAGCTTTCCATTTACTAGACAACTACTCACCACAAGTGAATCATTGTAGGGCTAAGTCCAAGACCAAAGTCATGCACACAAAACAAACAGTCAACAAAGCTGAGTACATAACTACTAAAGACTATGCAACAAACAATAAGAAATAAAAGACTCACTCAACTTACCTTTGACAAGCTTTTACATGCACATGGACTCATCTAAATTAATTATTATATTTAAACTTATGGATCATGCATCGAACGGGTTTCCTCCTTAAAAATCATCGCCCTATTGGGCACCAACTTGGGAGCAGCTTCAAGAAGGTATTACTATGTCACATAAAGTGAAAGATATCTAGCACATGAAAAATACATTGTTTCATACGACTACCCCCATTGTTCATACTCAAGGTATATACGGTGTAAGAGTTTTGATGCAAGTCCTCTTACACTTTACGTGATCATACGGTTTAGCAATGTTATGACTCACATACAACACACTAGTACAAAAAAATACATTTTGCTGCCCCTTATTTGCTGCGGTTTTTTGGGATTTTATAAAAACCGCAACAAATAAATTGCTGTTTTTGATAAGGAGTATTATTTGCTGCGGTTATTGTGTAACCGCAGCAAATAACAGTTTTTGCTGCTATGTATGAGTATTTGCTGCGGTTTATAACCGCAGCAAAAAAGGCCTCAGATTTTTTTTCTTTCTTTTTCTTTTTTTTTTTTCCCGTTGGGACTAGCTGTTATTACTTTCTTTTTCTTTTCTTTTCTTTTCCTTCTTTATTTCCGTCTTTCTTCATTCTCTCAAACCTAACTCCCTCTCAACTCACACTCAAACACTTACACTCAAACCAAAAATCCCTAATACTTTCTTCCTTCTTCGCCGTCTCCGAGCTTCCTCGTCGCCCTCAAACATCAGATCGAAGAATTCCGGTGAATTATAAATCTAAATCTGGTAATTATAATTGCACATTAACCATCTTCAACCTCACAATTTCCGGTGAATTAGCACTTCTTTGATCGTCAATTTAACTGCAGAAGCAAATATATTCAAGTAAAAAGATTTTGGTACTTTTTCGGCGATCTCTTTCTTCATTTTCGCTAATTTTAGTTCATCATTTGATGTTTATTTGTCTTAATTTGCGAAAAATTTAGTTTGTGTTTAAATTAATTTGATTTTGAAGGTATTTCTTTAGTATTTAGTTGATGTCTTCACCTTTTTCGACATTTTAGGTTTTGGATATAAAATTGTAAAATGCATGAGATTATTTCTGTTATTTTTGCTGTTTAATTACTGTTGTTTCGTTATTCTTTGCTTGAGTAGAGAGAACTACGAGATTTAGCATGGATTTAGCTTTAGTGAGTTGATTATTAGTTGATTAAACAGTATTATTCTCATTTTCAGTATTTTCGGCGTTTGTATAACTTATAAGATGCTTATTATTAGTATTTTAGTGTTTATATTTGCTGTTGTTTCTGTCCTTTGTGTGAGTAACCGAGTATAGAGAGCTAGAGATTTTACACAGCTAAGCTAGCTAGCTAGCGGTTGTCGATTTAGTGTGTTGCTAGTGTTCGCGATATTTCACGAGCAAGCGTTGAATGAAGTATACTGATATTTGTGATAGGAGTGGAATACATTGATGTGATGAATAGTATAGTGTCACTCAATCATACAAATTGATTGAAAGTAGTTTATGGATTACTGGGATGAGGACTTGCTTAAGAGTAAGTAAATAACTGTAGTAGCCGCTAACAAAAATGAGTGTGTTGGATTGGACAATGGACACCATTAGAGTCGAATGAATGAGTGACTGACGAGATAGTAGCATATTCAAGAAGGAGTGCTTTTGTAAATGAGAGTATAATGTTTCATATGAGCCTATAAGGTATTGGGTTTTAGAATGACATTAGCGTACCAACAGAAAACGTGACTAGCTGCTTTTGTTTAGTTGGACCGAGATTTTTTGTTTCCCGTGAATTTCAGCACTGATGTATACCAAGCAATGATGGTGAAAACTGAACAAAATTATGTTATCTTCAGTGATTCAGCTGCATATTTTTTTTAGTCTTGAGATCTGTCATAGCCTGGCAGCTTGCTGCTGATTAGCCAGTCATTGAAATTTTGCTTTTACAGAGTGGTTTGCCTTGCTTGTTTTAAAAAAACATTATGGTGAATAAGCTGTGGCTGCATGGTTGTTACAGAGTGATCTTGTGTTGCTTGTTTTTATTCGGAGAATCTCCAAAAACACTTACCCTTGTGTATAATTATGTAAATGTCTATTGAGCGATTTATTAAGAACTATTGCCTATGCTCTAAAATTCTAAACCTCAAGTAAAGCGTTGTAGTCACTTGTTTATTTTTATGTAGGTTTTATCATCAATATTTATTACAGTAGTTATTGTGTATAAGTTTTGATCATCTTTAATTAACCTGTCAAAGCACCTGAATAGTATAAAGCCGTGGACTGCGATACACCTTTTGGGTACCTAGGTCACTCCCAAGATGCATAAAGTGTCTAGTAAAAGATCTGCACATTCTAAGTTGGTTCAGATAGAAATAATGAATAACTGAATTACACCTTTTTTTTTGTAATTTTTTGCTCTCATTTTTTGAATTTGTTGATTTACTTTTTCTCTTTATAAGAAAATGAGGTATTAGATTCTTTCTTTTAGGGTTTAAGTTCTCATAATTTGTTGGGGTTGTTATGGGTATTTTTAAGAAAAAGTATTGTGGGTTTTCGTAAGCCATATACGTAATATACAATTTTCAAATTTTTAAGTATGTATTATTATCTATTACAATCTTTAATTTTATTTACACTTCGTATTTATAAAACTGCAATTTCTACTTCATAGCTAAGTAGCTAACGTTAAGTGCCTATTACATATCAAGTGACTTCACACAAAAATATGCCATAAATTAGTTAATTTTATCATCTAGTGCAATTATTTTCATATAATCCTCTGTTCTACATATAGTAACCAACAAAATTCAAAACTTGGAAACTCAAAATCCAGCTAAGCTGGAGCTCCATTTCAAATACTAAAGTCAAAACTCAAATCAGTATTTTAGTTATAAAGTTAGAAGAAGTGTACATTTTCATTCATTCATAATAAAAATTATCCACTACTAATCCATACTAATACCTCAGGAGTGGGTGTTTGGTTCAACCCTTTCTAGTAGTATGGAATGGGTGTCGCTATTAATGACGAAAAAGATGAAAAAGTTGGAATCATTTACCAAGGGTATAGGATTCCACACCTCCCTTGTTAACATATGAGCGATGAGCCAAACAACTTATAGAAAGAAACGGATTTTCACTCCATACTCTATGGTTTCATATTCTCATTCCATCCCATTCCAAGTTTTTGAACCAACATGCTCTTAGTCGCTACTCACAACTCGAAGGCTATTGGAAAACAAAACCAACCTCCCAAACTAACAAGTGTACATGGAATCTGAAAAATTCCTTATGATCTCTCACTACTACGTAATTTTCTTCTTCAATTATAGTAAGCAATTGCCGAAGTGATAAACTAATTAAATGTTTATTAAATCAAGAAGCACATTTTTGAAAGAATTATACACAACCATATATTAAATTTACTATGTTATTGTACTGAATACCTTCAATTGTGTGTTGTTTGTTGCACAAGATGTCAAAGGATCGGTCATGGATGTACAATTGTCGTGATGAGGCGAAATTTGTAGAAGGGGTGTTTGAGTTTTGTGAGCGTGCAGAAGCATATTCACAAGCTCAAAAAACCAGGGGGTTTTACTGTCCATGTTTCAAGTGTGCCAATGATCGTAAGTTTGAAAGTATTGCTGAGGTCAGGCTGCACCTACTTCTTCATGGTTTTCGACCTGATTATTATGTGTGGAGTTATCAAGGTGAGACAGGAGTCCATGACGGTCCTTCTTCGCGTGGTAATCATCAACATGATGATAGTAGTCATCAACATAACAAGGACTATACTCATGCAACCAATGATGATGTCTATAGGAATGATGATTACGAACGCGATGAAGCGGATCATAGAGTCGAAGAGATGGTGGAAGGCCTTGACAATGGACGAGGCTTTGAATCCATTTCAGAGGCCTCTCGAAAGCCTTTGTACCCCGGTTGTACTAAATTGACCATTCTTGTTGCTGTGATGGAATTGTTTAGTGTCAAGTCAGAAAACAATTGGACTGATAGAAGTTTCACAATGTTGCTAGAAAAGCTGAGTGGCATGTTTCCGGATGGCAATGAGCTTCCTAAGTCGACTTACTATGCTAAGAAGCTGATGTGTCCATTCGGCTTAGAGTATGAGAGAATACATGCTTGTCCAAATGATTGCATATTGTATCGAAAAGATTATGAGTTGTTGGATAAGTGTCCAAACTGCAATTTGCCACGTTATGAGCGACAAGGGGCACGGGGTAAAGCTGGTCCGCCATCCAAGTTGTTGTGGTATCTCCCAATAATACCAAGATTCAAACTGTTGTTTTCAATTAGTAAGGATGCTAAGAATCTAAGGTGGCATGCAGAGGGTAGAAGGGTGAAGGGTTTGCTACAAAATCCAGCTTCTGGTCCGGAATGGAAGACTATCAACAGGAAGTATAAGACATTTGGAGATGACAATCGCAATCTCAGGCTTGGGTTGTGCACTGATGGAATGAACCCTTTCGGTACTCTTAGTTCGAAGCATAGTTCATGGCCGGTAATTTTAACGATCTATAATCTTCCACCTTGGTTGTGCATGAAAAGAAAGTACCTTATGCTATCACTTCTTATTTCTGGTCCTAAGCAGCCCGGTAATGACATTGATGTGTATTTGGAGCCCTTAGTTGATGACTTAAGAAAATTATGGGATGAGGGTGTTTTGGTGTATGATTCCCATGCAAAGGAGACTTTCACGTTGCGTGCAATGCTTTTGTGCACTGTCAACGACTTTCCAGCTTATGGTAACTTATCTGGGTACAAGAACAAAGGGATGAAGGCTTGCCCTATTTGCATGGACGATGGTGATTCTACATGGGTGGGTAAGTATGTTGACTGGTGCCATCGAAGATTCCTTCCACCTAACCATCCTTTTCGGAAGAAAAAGAAGGCATTCAATGGGATGGTTGAGGATCGTGTTGCTCGTCGTCCATTAACTGGTTATGAGGTGTATTCACAGGTTAAGGGGGTTCAAACCATTTTTGGGAAACCGAATGTCAACTATTCCGGGTTGTGGAAAAAGGAGTCTATATTTTGGCAGCTTCCATATTGGAGAGATTTACAAGTCAGACATTGTCTCGATGTGATGCACATCGAGAAAAATGTTTGCGATGCCATACTTGCCACCCTTTTCAACATTCCGAACAAGACTAAAGACACTAAAGTCAATCGGGAGTTCTTGAAACAAGTTGGAGTTCGACCCAAGCTCTGGCCTCAGCTGAAAGAGAGTAAAAAAAGGAAGAATCAGGAGGAAGATGTACCATCACAAAAAGGAAAGGGGAAGGAAAAGGTGCAACAAAGTTCAAATGAAGAGAAAAAAACCTACTACCTTCCTCCAGCTTGCTACACAATGTCGAAACAGGAGAAGATACACTTCTGCACATCTTTATACAACTTAAAGGTGCCGTCAGGGTATTCTTCTAACATGAGAAGATTTGTGACTTTAGATGGTGAGTTGATGTTATCTAGTATGAAATCACACGACTGTCATGTTATGATGCAAGTGTTTTTACCAATTGCAATCCGTGGGATTTTACCTAAACATGTTAGGTACACCATCACCGAACTATGTTCCTTCTTCAATACAATATGTAGCAAAGCACTAGATCCAACTATGTTGGATACACTCCAAGCACGTGTAGTCGAAACTCTTTGTAAGTTGGAGATGTATTTCCCGCCTGCATTCTTTGATATAATGGTCCACCAAATTGTACATNGATATAATGGTCCACCTAATTGTACATCTCGTTCGTGAGATTAAGCTTCTAGGTCCCGTGTTCTTGAGATGGTGCTATCCTTATGAAAGACATATGGGGGTCTTAGGTAACAAGGTGACGAATCCTGCAAGACCAGAATCTAGTATTGTTCAAGGGGTCATCAGTGATGAGGTCGGAAATTTCATAGCAGAATACGTTGCAGGTGCACATCCTATTGGTTTGCCTAGAACTCGTCATGAATGGAGGCTTGATGGTAAGGGTACTATTGGGTCAAGAACAAGTTTGGAGAATCTGACAGTCCTCAACCAAGCTCATTTGTATGTGTTACATCATATGGCAGAAGTTCATCCTTTTCTTACTGAACATTGGCAGATCTTAAAGACTCAAAATCCAGGGATATCTGAAAGGGCATTGTCTAATTTGCATAATAAGACATTTATTGAGTGGTTTCACAACCGAGTTGTTGTGAAGAATCTGCCGGGTGTGACTGAAATGGTGAAGTGGTTAGCTTATGGTCCTCGGGAAACCATTACAAAATATGAGGGTTATGATATAAATGGGTACTCATTTTGGACCACTTATCAGGATCAAAAGTCCCCATGTGTCCAGAATAGTGGTGTATCCTTGTTGGCATCATCAACCTTTTATGCTAGTGCAAAGGATCAAACTCCGGTAGATGCTACGATAATGTACTATGGTCAAATTGCAGAAATGTGGGAGTTAGAGTATTGTACCTTCAATGTTTGCCTTCTCAAATGCAAATGGGTAGATAATAATCGGCGTTCCGTAAAAAATGATGACCCGTGTGGTTTCACTCTTGTTGACATGACTCGAATGCGTGAGGGTCCTGAGCCTTTCATACTTGCGGGGCAAGCAAAGCAAGTTTTCTACGTAACCGACCCTGCTGACTCAAAATGGTCTATAGTGTTGTCGGGGAAACGTAGTATCCTCGGCATCGGAGATGTTGACGATGAGGAAGAGTATGACGCTTTTGAGGATTCTTCACCTTTTATGTGTCCTAAAACAAGTGTTGCCGAATCGGTTGCTAACGAGTCCAGTTACCTGCGTGAAGACCACGCCGAAGGGATAACTGTTGCTGAAAATTGAATGTACTCAAAATTGTAACACATTTAATTATGATATGCACATTTAAATATGATATACACATGTAATTGTAAGACATTTTAGTATGATATATACATTTCATTATCATCTCCAAGGATTTTGCATCAATGATTTTGTAGTGGTTTTGAGTGATTTTTAAGTGATTTTGACTCACATTTAATGATTGATTTTGAGCGAGTGGCAATTGACTGTGCATGATTTTTAACGAATGATTTGTCAATGATTTTGAGTGATTTTCACTGATCATGAGCCGTTGTGACTGCTTTTTGTTTTGAGATCATCCTGTGACTGTGTAACTGATTTTGTTATGATTTTATTCTTACTTTGTTTAATGAATGTTGGTATATTGTTATGATATCGCCTAAAGATTTCTTTCATGTCCATTATTTGTATTTACATTGATTTGTGTTTGTAGGTTGCATTAAAGTCCATGTCCAGTGATGATTCAATACATAGCGGTGATGAGTCAAGTTCTGCGTCGGACCCAAGTTTTGACCGTCGCTTAGAGCAAGATCAAGGAGAGCCGGAAGATATAGAGTACGACAAATTCCTTCAGAAGGTAGAGCAGTT
>PYUH01000329.1:423090-489241 GCA_016808085.1 Suaeda aralocaspica | reverse complement strand
AATGGCTGACGAAGCACCACCAATTGATGAAGCCGAAACTGCAGCCCCTAAAACTGTCCCCAGTCAGCCACAACAGACTGCATCTCAGCAGCCTCAGTCCGCACCTGATCAGGCTGCTGTTGAGCAACCTCATTCCACACCTGATCAGGCTGCTGGTCAGAACGCATCTTTTGCTGACAGGGGTGTGACGAAGTCCTTGTGCAACAGGAGAGGAAGAGGTCCGTCTAGGGGTGTGAAGTCGACTACACCTATGTATCTCGAGTACAATAATGCTGGCCAACCATGCGGTGAGTGGCGAAAAATGTATGGGAGACATATCGGCATTTGTATGAGAAAGCTATCTATTTTGCTGAAGTGGGAAGACGTGGAGGATGGCTTGAACGCAGCTATGTGGCAAGATACTCTGGTATGTCGTTGTTATGTGTAGAAGGGGTTAATATTTATGGTTTAACTGGCATATTGGGTTAACTTTAATGTAGTATATGCTGAAACATATTTGTTTTATGTAGAATTTGTTCCATATCGAAGTTGATGAGGCTAAGAGGCAACTTTTTCTCTCGGCCGTTGCGGAAAGATTTAGAGATTTTAAGTCTAAACTTGTGAGTGGGTGGATCACCAAAAAAAGGAAGCGATCAATGAAGGAAGCTAATAAGATGCCATACGAAATTTACCCTCACATATCGAGCAAAGAATGGGAGGCCTTTGTTGCAAAGAAAACAACTCCGGAGCAAGTAGTAAGTATATCACTAACCATCGTATCTGTTGTTACATTAATCCTATGATTTACTAACCATCATTTGCCTTTTGATACCTCTTCTTCATCTGTTACGGTAAATAGCTCAAATCGCGTGGTAGATTGGTATTGTTCTTTACATGCTCGAGATGCAAGTGGGAGGCGAGTGATTGTAGACCCTGAGTTGAAGAAAGTGGCAGATGCAGTGGTAAGAAAATTCGTTTCATTTTTTGCCATTTTTGTTTGATTTTTGCTGTTTTCGTTTGTTGTTTTTTATGTGTTCGTTTTTGCTATTGTGCGTTTGATTTTTGCTATTTTTCGTTTGAGAAATCCTACCCATTCCTATTTACTTTGTCTAATATCAACATTAAATTAATGTAGAACATAAAACCAAGATTCAATTAAAATAGAACATCAATAGTACCTTGATTGAACAAAATATGAAGATTCAATTTTGTATTTATAACACAGCTTGGAACGAACAACGAGGGTGAATCTCAAGGTCAGAATCCTACCCCAGCAACAGGACTTCCCCCGGACCACGCAGGACGTGTGAAAGGTTTGGGAGGTGTACGTTTAGGTAAGCGAAAGGCATTTCCACAAGACAAGTCAGGAAGTAGTTCTTCAAAAACGAAGATGAGTCCAGAAATGGAAAAAATGGTGGAGGAGTTGGTCAAAGAAAAGTTCAAAGCTCTATGTGAGAAGGTGGGAATTCATGATGTAGATTCACCTGATGCNAGAAGGTGGGAATTCATGATGTAGATTCACCTAATGAAGATGAAGTTCATGACAAGTCAAGCCGGCGAAAACAGACTTCCCGAGCTTCAAGTGAGCCTCCCATTCCAGATGTGGAGGTAATGTTCGCTAACTTTTTTCATACTTTTAACTTCATTTTTTAATAGTTTACACTTCATTTTTTAATACTTTTAACTTTATTTTTTGATCATATGGCCTTCAACTGTAATTATTTTGCAGGAGGAAACACCATGCACAATGCTTCTCCGGGATCCACGAGGTGGAAATGGTGGTTTACTGGTGGTTGCATTTGGCCATCTTCAACTGTCCAGGCCCAAGTCTCGCATCTCCAAGCTGTTGGTGTAGGAAATTGTAACGTGTCAATTAATTCTATTGTAAACGGATGGGAAGATGTAATACTTCCCCTTCCGCAACCAGAGTGGGGAACGAATACTTTGGGAGAAGCACGAGGGAGTTTCGTAACGTGGCCTAGGAAATGGGTGCGGTTTCAGAAGAGGTGAGTAAAACCCTTAAATAAAATTGATTAATGCTAATTTTCCAATTATCGTTTTAATCCTTTTTTATTGTCGTTGTCATATATATGTTAATGTGAATAAAGGGGAGAGCTGAAAGAGAACAAGAACAACAACACAACAACAGAGATTCCGCAAAGGAACAAAAGGATGGCCCGAACAACAAGATTTCCTCGAAAGGTTCAAACAAGGAAGATGAAGATGAGGTGTACAAAAATGTGTCACCCGCGTGTCAGTGGCTACATGAATGCACCAAAGATGAGCCGGAAGAGAACCCTTTAAAGGTGTGGTTGAGCAAGGATCAATTCCACTACTTTGAGGATGCTGAGACATGTGTAACGAAAGCTGATGTTTATGATTTCCTCATTGGGGAGATGTTGTCTTTGTCATTGTTGCAAGCGTTCATGAGGTTATTGCTTTCTCCGTACCTTTTTAATTTTAAATTCCATGCTTTTTACTTACAAACCTAATTGAAGTCCATTTTTACATAATTCATGTATGTTCTATTTCCATAAGTTGCCTCTTTAATTTTATTGATTTTGTTTGAATCACTGTTTATGAGATTCAGCAACTTGTACACTAATGTTTCCCCTTTTTTTTCCACCTTAATTAGTTATGTGTCTAAAGAGCAAGGGTGATGTGAAAGCGTACCTTGAAACTGCCATCAAAGAAGCAATTCAAGCGAAAATGAAGTTTATTATCGCTCCGTCACTTGAGGAGTAAGTCTGTTTCACTTTCCCATTGTTTCTTCCCCAACCCTTATTGTTCCTTCTCTTGTTTCACTTTCCCATTGTTAAGGCAACTTTCCCATTGTTAGTTTCGATTTCCAAATGTTATGCTTTCTCTTGTTTGGCGCAGTTCACATTGGGTGCTTTTGTTGATATTACCTTTGTCATACAAGGTGTGTCAATTTGATTCTTGCCGTCCTTAGTCGCCACATAGATTATTGATTATGACGTGGGTGAATAGGTAAATTATAACGTCAACCAAAAATATTTTATACTAGAAATGTAAGATATAACGGCTCCTTACCTTCGTTTATTTTTTTTCCTCCGTATAGTGTCATGAAGAGGATACGCACAAGCACAATGATTCTGAAGTTAATATCAGTTGAGGTAGGGACATCGAGATCCTATACATTTGTGGTGGTTGCTTACTTTGTCATGCAAATTTTTGATTGATTTTTCTTGTTTCAATGTCCTATGTACTTCCAAGTGCGCGCAACAACAAAACGGTACTGATTGTGGGTACTACGTAATGCGTTACATGCATGACATCATCTCAAGCTGTAATGAGTCAGATGATCTTGAGGAGGTAAGTACTGCAATAATTTCCAGAAGGCAACATGTCGCTTTGGGTTTGTTTTCTTAGTTTTGAATTCTGGTATGGGATTGTGTTGTTGGTTTTCTCGGTTCATTTGGCTTGTTTTAGTGAATACTATTTTTTGAAGTTCCCTAAATTATGTTTTCTTGGGGTGGGACTGGATAAACAGTATCAATATAGGATTGCGTATCGAATGCAAATCTTCTCCTATTTAATTTAGATGAATAGGTCAGGAATAGCCTGTCATTAATTTTTCTTCGTGTAGAATTGCTTTCTATTGACAAATCCTCCGCAGTCATCTTAATTTGCAAAGACCAAGCAAGTCTATAGCATTTTGTAGCATATTAAGGTTGCTGATGAGATAGTAGAGTTCAAGTAGTATATTATAACATATTGATAAAAGCCTCCGTCTAAAGATTCAACTGAAATTTTCAAATGGCTCACGAGCATAGATATGCGATGACCAATGCTCCCAAATACTGGGCTGCACATTTGTGGAAGACAGAAAATAATGGGAATTTTGTGGTTGTGGAAAAAACATTAAAGGGATCCATGAATATATTTCAGGCCTTTAATGTATTCTTTTCCTGTACCAGAGATTCATTATTTCTTCTATATGTGTTATGTGCAGAACGATGACCAATGCTCCCGAAACCTGGTTTTCATATAAGTGAATCACTATTTTCTCTTTTGGTGTTATATGGAAAACAAATTTTGAGACCATTGTTCGTCGTATACCTGTGCTCGTGAATTGTCAGAAAGTTTCAGTTGAATCTTTAGACGGAGGCTTTTATCAATTTGTTATAATATACTACTTGAAGTCTACTATCTCATCAGCAACCTTAATATGCTACAAAATGCTATAGACTTGCTTGGTCTTTGCAAATTAAGATGACTGCGGAGGATTTCTCAATCGAAAGCAATTCTACACGAAGAAAAATTAATGACAGGCTATTCCTGACCTACTCATCTAAATTAAATAGGAGAAGATTTGCATTCGAAAGAAAGGACAATGTTGAAATTGTTTATCCACTCCCAAACCAACAACAAAACCAAACCAACCAACCACAAATTTACAGGTTAATAGCATGGTTTATCCAAAAAGTTTGCCGCTGCTGTGTTGACATGCTGTTAAATTAAAAAATGGATCGTCGTCTACTCCTTCTTTTGGTTTATGTTTCCCTAAACTTTTCCTTGTTTGAAGGACTATTACTTTGTTTTCAATGCTTAAATCGGCGATATTCTTAACTTTTAATGACCTATATTTTAGCATATGCATGGTTTTCAAAATGTTTATGAATTGTTAATAAGTTGTGCACATTAGAGCTTCATAAGTAGTTGCAGAGTTTATAGTTGTACCTTCAATTGTGTTGTTAATGGTTGTGCTGGAGTTGGGGATGGTAATGTTACTGGAATATCAGTAACATTAACTTGAGGTTATGTTTGTGATTGTGGTTGTGGTTGAGGTTGTGATTGCGGCTGCAACACCACTTGCTGCACCTGTGGCGGTTGTGGTGGAGGTGGGTGATTGCTATTAAGGAAGTATCATTAAACTGGTTTTAAATAATTGTTTACTAGGTATTGACAAGAGCTACATGGGTTCGAGAAGGGCCTTTCAGCAAAGCACAAATAGGCGAGGTTCGAGACAAGGTTGCGACATTCTTGTACACACATTGTTTATGAAGAAACTAGGAATATAGTAGTACATTCAGTTGACTTAGTTATTAATTGAACTTTTAGCTATTCGTAATTTGTGTATTGGTTTACTGGACTGTTCCTACGTCTCTTCTGCAGTTTGGCTTGGTTTAGTGGACTATTCCTAAGTCTCTTCTACAATTTGGCTTGGTTTAGTGGACTGTTCCTAAGTCTCTTCTGCAGTTGATCTGGTCATGCAATGTTCTGCAGGTTTTTTTTAGCTGTTTTGGCTGTTTTTTTGGTTGTGAGTGGCAGGTGTTGTGAGTTTGACGCTGCTATTTGTGGGTCTGCAGTTGTTATTTTTGCTGGTTATGTATGGAGTTGCGGTTTTGCTGCTGATTGGTGGGTTGTGCATTAAATCAAGCAAGCCATATTAATTATCTTCAACTTAAGGTGATTTAAAATTATTTTTACGTGTGTCCTTTAATTAAACTGAACTTCCTATACCATACATTAACAGTGAGTGGCTAGTTACTTACCTTCTCCTTGACCACACATTAAACTATGAGTGGCAACATGTCTAAAATAATTGCTCAAAACTTCTTTTAATCATGTGAATAAAAATTCTCAACTACCTTTCTTGTTGATTAAGTAACTAACCCACTTAAAAATAACTTCCTTTCTTTATTAATAAACTATTGGCCAAATTAAACTGATCACAACATTCCAATTCAACTTATAAAAATTTATATTGCTATTCAACATGGAATGTCAACATACTATAAAAAAACATGGTTCTAATAAACTTGTCATGCACATCAATTCATGGTTCACAAGCATAACAATAGTTCGTACAATCAAGGATCATCCAAGCATGAATTCTAGATCTTATGTTTGTCTTTAGTACTTACATACCTTGTAAAGTAATGGTGCTCTGCCACAACTTCTAGAAGTGGACTAGTTCAAAGTCTCCTACATAAGAAAAAACCGAAACTAAATTAAAATGTTGTTAACTAAGTTCGACAACAACTATAATTTAACTTCTATATTGGAAATTCGTCCAAAACATTCCTTATATGATATGTATTCAATTCCATACTACAATTTACTTTTCTATTGTATGATTAATTGGTTTCCGCGACTTATTTATGCTTTATAAATCCTTAGTATAATTTTTATGCCACTTTAGATAATTGGACAACAATATAAAACTTCCAAAACTCCTTGAAAAGCTTCAAAAACAACGTAAATCAATCATACAATGTATTACTTAATGTATATGAACGATTAATGCTAATTACATACTTGAAAAGCATAGTTATTCATGAACAACAATTTAATTCATGTCTTTAAACAAATCATAACTTTATTAAAACATGATTAAAACTTATAAAAGTATGATTTAACATATATATGAACATGAATTTGCAAGATTGAATTAAGAAGAAAGAAGGAAAATTATTTTTTTATAAATGTCCAAAAAAATTGCAAAATAGGGGAGGAGTGTGAGGTGGCCGACGGTGGCTCTAATGGGGCTTCGGTGGGGTTTGGCGAGGCACGGATATCAAGAACAAAAACACTCTTTTTTCTTCCCTTTTTCGAAAACCAAAACTTCATTTTTTTTTTATTTCTTTTTTTTTTGGAAAACACCTTTTTTTTTTCTCTCTTTCTTTCCTCTCTAAATTTTTGGAATCCTAATGACAACTTATGAGCATGAAAATCTGAAAATTTGGGTTTGAAAGGGTATTTATAGGCCCCAAAGTAGGATTTGGAAAAGCCCATACTTATGCGAACAAGTGGAAATTACCTTTAGGCCCTTGCCTTAAAATAAATTAGGAAACTTTTGAAAATTCTATCTTTAAAACCTTTTAAAATATTTTAAACAACAAAAAATAATATTTATGAACACAAATTATTATTTTTAATTTAAACTTATTTATTATTTATTTTATTAATATTAATTTTTTCTTTTAATACTCCTATTGAACATAATTTTTCAATAAAAATAATAAAATTATACGAATAAAATAAAAAAATATTTTCTTATAATACGTGAAAATATAGGGTATTATATTTTAAGAATAAAATTAAACTAAGTGAAGTCATCTTTTAAAGTCAAACTAGTATTATAATCAAGTTCAAAACATAATTTAAAAAAAAAAACATTATTTCATTAAAACATGAAATTTATAAACCTTGAAAAAATAAGTTAGGTATTACAAACCTTATTATAAATAAATTTGAAATTAATAAATTAGGTTTCAAAAATGATATTTATTTATTTTATTTTATTCGTTTTTTTATACATATAAAAACCGAAATTAAATTATTTTTTTTTATAAATTACGAATTTAAATTAAAATAAGTAATCAAAATATTTTTTTAGAAAAAAAACTCACGAAAATAAGAAAAAAAACAAAATATATATGAACTAAAAAAAAGCCAAACATGGAGAAATAAAAGAAGGCAAAACATCAACATGATTCACAATTTCGTACTTCAAAAATTCATCTCTTTGAACATGGATTAACAACATAAAACTTGACAAAAAATCATCATGGATTTCAAGAGCATAACATGAATATAGAAAAACTCACAAACATGAAGAAAAACAAAGAAAAACATACTTTGGTACATGATTTTTATGGCAAACACAAAATTTTGATCAGAGGGAAAACATGAACTTCATGAATTGTTTTTCAGAAACCAAAAATCTTACGAGGTTTTCTAATGTGGTAGACAATGAAAACTTACAATGAAAATGCAAGAAAATAGTTAAAACACGCTCAGCGAACTTGAACTGAAAGTCCTCTTTGAAGCTTCAAAAACTCGTTTGAAAACCTTGATTTCGATGCTTTTTTTTTTTTTGTTTTATGTAATACCACATATTTTCATGTATTTTAAGGAATTATTTTTCATAAATTTTATTAAAAATAATTATTCATTGTTTATAAATAATATTTCATGTTTTATGAAATATTTTACAAGTTTCTAAAAAATAGAATTTTTAAGAGTTTCCTAATTTATTTTGAGGCAAGGGCGTAAAAGTATTTTCCACTATTTAGGATAATTATGAGCTTCAACAAAATCATACTTTGGGGCCTTTAAATACCCCTTAAAACCCAATTTTCAGATTTCATCTTGCAAATTAGTGATTTAGGAATCAAAAGTTTAGAAAGAAAGAGAGAGAAAAAAAGAGAGAGAGAAAGAAAGAATCCAAAAAAAAAGAAAAAAAAAATTTCATTGCTCGGTTTTGGCGAAGGGAAGGAACAAAATTTTGTATTGTTGTTGCCGGAGCCCCTCGCCGCCGTTGCGCATCCGCGCCTACCGCGGAAGCCTCCGTTCGCCAGCCACCCTCCTCCTCTTCGTCCGATATTTTCGAACTTATATAAAAAAAAAATTCTAATTCTTTCCTTTTGATTTAAGTTTACAAATTTATGTTTAATCATTTTTTTATAAGTTTCAATCATGTTTTATGAAGTTATGATTTGTTTTAGAGTATGAATTAATTTGTTGTTCATGAAATTTTAGATTAGGGTTTATAAAGTATTGAAATTCTGGAGTTTGATGAGTTTTAATGAGTTAAACCTCAATGTTATGATTATGAATTGTTGTTGGGTGAATTTATGATGATTTTATGAAGTTTAGATTGATTTTTAAAGGCTTTAAACATAAAATAAATTGCTGTCCAAAATTTGAAATCATGAAATTCAATAGAATATATGGTCATGTTTTGGCTTATGATAAATTATTCTAAAGCATAGATTGGTTTCATAGTTATGTTAGTTGATTGTAGAAAAGTTTTATGATGAATTTATGATGAATTTATGATGTTTTTATAAGTTTTCTATGAGCTTAACGTTAATTAATAAATCTAACAATTTTATAAAAGCAAGTTAAAATAAGTTTTAAGTGTTCATATTATGCTAGTATGATCACATGTTAATTCTATAATGTTACATATGATTTTTAGTATGTTTTATGAAGTTTAAAAGTGATTTTAAGCATGTTTAACATGGTGTCCAGATTTTGTAAAGTGAATAATTAGGATTTTAAAGTATGTAATTAGCATGAATTAACCATATAAGGTAAGTATTACATTGTATGATTGATTTGTGTTGTTTTTGAGCTTTTCAAGGAGTTTTGACTATTCTAAATTGCTTTTCACTTTTCTAAAGTGACATAAAATATATATTGATGTTTTATAAAGCATAAGCAAGTTTTTGAAAATCGAGTAATTTTGCAATAGAAAAATTAAAGTGAAGTATGGAATTGAATAGAGACCATATAGGGAATGTTTTGCACAAGTTTCCAATATAGAAAGTTAGTTTAGAGTTGTTGTAGAACTTAGTCAACAAGGTTTGAATTTAGTTCGGTTTTCTTTATGTAGGATTCTTCGAATTAGTCAACTTTTAGAAGTTGTGGCGGATCTCCACTATTTCACAAGGTACGCAAGTACTAAAGACAAACATAAGAATTTAAATTCATGCTTGGATGAGCCTTTATGTTATGATATGTTGTTATGCTTGTTTGGATTATGAAGTGACGTGCATAACAAGTTTTATTAGAAGCATGATTTTATATTATTTTGACATTCCATGTTATTAGCAATATAAATTTTATAAGATTAAATTGGAATGTTATGATCAGTTTAATTTGGCCAATAGCTTTAATAAAGGAAGGAAGTTATTTAAGTTGGTTAGTTAGTTAAGCAACAAGAAAAGTAGTTTGTGAATTTTTATTGACATGATCAAAGGAAGTTAATAAGCAATTATTTTATACATGTTGCCACTCACAGTGTAATGTGTGGTCAAGGAGAAAGTAAATAGTTAGCCACTAACAGTTAATGTGTGGTAAAGGAAGTTCAGCTTAATTAAAGGATGCACATGAGATTATTTTTGAATCCGTTTAAATCGAAGATAATTAATATGGCTTGCTTGATTTGATGCATGTTGTTATGTGATGTTATGTGTGAGTCATGAACTTGTTAAATCGGTTAATCACGTAAAGTGTAAGAGGATTTGCATCAAAACTCTTGGAATGTATATACCTTGAGTATGAACAATGGGGGGAGTCGTATGGAACAGTGATCTATGACATCTAGTTGAGGTACAAGACGTTGTACTCTTTTATATTCTTAATGCACTGGAATTCCATCACTTTATGTGACTTAGGTAATACCTTCTTGGAGTTGCCCCAAGTTAGTGCCCAATAGGGCGGTTTTAAAGGGAAGGAAACCCGTTCGATGCAGAATCCAAAGTTTAAATATAATAATTAATTTGTTGAGTCTATACACAAGTGAAGACTTATCAACGGTAAAATGTGTATATGTTTTAGTTCATATTGTTTTGCTGCATAGTCTTTAATAGTTATGCAATCGACTTTGCTGACTGTTTGATTTATGTGCATGGCTTTGTCTTGGACTTGGCCCTACAATGACCCACTTGTTGGTGAGTAGTTGTCTAAAATAAGAAAAGCTACAAGTACAAGTGGGCTTTTGTCATTTCATGCTGGCTGGAGTGAGTGCGCTTGATGTGTTGTTTTGTAGTTTAAATTTTACTCCTTATGAAGTACTAACTTTTATTTGGGTGTTTTTTTTTATTTTTATAGTTTCTAGTTTTGAATTTTAAGGGCCATTAAAATGGTTCCGAAGTGTAATAAAGTTTTAAGTTGATTTTTATTTTGGGTGTTTGTTTGAATTTGGTTTCGAGAGTTGTTTTGAAGTTTAAGTTTTAAATTTGTTTTGGTTTTAAGACTTCCGCTGCAGTAATTTGATAAATGCCTTAGTCGTTATCACGGTGGCGGTAATACTTTGGTTTTTCCTCATTATTTAGGAGTTTTAATAATTATATTTCTTTAATATTTATAATATGTTTTCCAGAAAAATGTAAAGTAGGAAGTTAGGAAATTCCTGGGTGTTATAAAGTGGTTACCAAAGCTTAGTTTTTGAAATAAAATAAATTTTATTTTTGGGGTACCGTAAATTTTATTTTATTTCGGGAAAGAGGAATTTCTTATTTTGGAAAGTATTTGGAAACTGAATTTTTCTAAAAATTTAATTTTCGAAAATCAAAAGTTTTGAAAAATATAAAGTTTTGAAAAATAAATTATATGTGCAGGTATGCAAGGAATTCAGGTATGTATTATGTGTTATTGCTTTAATATAATGTGGTGAGCTTGGGTAGGTAGTTTGGGCATGTAGGATAGACTTTGTTTCTGTTCTTTCATGCATTTATGTTCATGTTTTAAGGTGTTGCTTATGTGAGTAGTTATGCGTAAAGGAAATTGTATGTTAGCCACCAGACCTTTTTTGTAGAACTGTAAGTTTATTTTGTGGTGGGAAGGATTGTCCATTAGTATTAAGTGTTGTGCAGGATGTCGTATAGTATGCCTAGTAAAGACACACAGATAGGGAACTTGGAGAAGGACTATGAGAGTCCACCTTAGTACGCTTGGGTGATACGGTTTTACTGTTGGTATATGAGTACGGTATTGAAGTTCCCACAATGGGATCAACCTGACCATGTGTCAGCCCTAATTGTTAAGTGTTTGCCTAACCGTTCGCCCTACCTATAAATCTAGGCGAAGTTTTGCGATTTCCACTTTGCTGGAAGACTTCCGAACTACTCTAAATATACAAATGCAATTGGCCAATGGGGCTATGATTGGAGATAGCTGGAGGGTTATATTGCTAGGAAAGAGAAGGAGTATCAGGAGATGAATGCAAGTGAGGAGACCCCACCCACACGAAGCCCAGGTAGCCAAGAAAATGAAGACATGATGGTGAAAGAGACTACTATTGGTTCACGGAGTGATTAGTCAAGGGACAGCTCATGGTATGAGATCGAGAACCCGGATCCAATAATTCCTGCGTACGTACACTTGGTAATCGATTCTGAGGAGGATGAAGAAGAGCTTGATCCTAAGGAGGATGTCGATAAACAAATGGAAGAGGACACAGAAGATGATATAAAAGATGATCCTGAATTTATACCAAAGAAATATGTAATCTCAAGGGATATAAAGGAAAATGTTAATGCTTTGGGATTCTTATTTAGATATAATTTAGCTAATATTGTTTAGCATTTTTGATGTTTAGAAGGTTGAACAATTTAGATTATTGTTTATGTTAGTTTGAATAAGTGGCAGTGAGCCATAAAGTAATGTTAAGAGGAATTATATAATAAATTTCTTTTCGGAAATGAAGCCTCAACTTCAATAGAACCAAGGGAAGCATTTTTATTTCTTATGTGCTTTATTCTTATTTAAACAACCAAAACTAAGTGAATCATTCGCTTTAAAAGAACGAAAATTCTATTGTGAGACGAAATGGGAAAACGTTTTTTGTTATAAGTTTATGTGGTTCTAACATAGGGTTAGACAAAATTTAATATAAATGTATTTTCCTCCACAGGAGAAACAGAATGGCTGAAAGTAACAACAATCGGCTGAATGAGGTAGTGAGGCAATTACCTACTGAAGCTGAACAATTGGCTGCCACAGGAAATGAAAATGGTAGTGACCGTGCTGGGGAAGTTTTCAAGAAGATTTGTCAAAGTAAGCCACCCACTTACCAAGGAGAGCATAATCCAGCTACTCTAGAGGGATTGTTAAGAGAGTTTAATAAGCTGTTTCGGGCAGTTGAGTGTCCAGAAGAGCTTAAGGTGAACCATGCTGTTTAATTTGAGAGGAAAAGCTAAACTTTTGTGGTCACAAAATGAGGCTGTGACTAAGGCTTTACCAGGGTTTAATTGGGATATGTTTCAGGAGCAAATCCGTAATAAGTTTTATCATGTGTTTCTTCAGAAACAGAAAGCTGAAGAGTTTCCAGAGCTTAAGATGGGAAGTATGTATGTCGCTAAGTACCACTCTAAGTTCATAGAATTGTCTAGGTTCTCTACGGAGGCCGTGGCAACCGAGAGGTTGAAGGCTAGCTATTTTGAAAGAGGGTTACCTTTAGACCTTCAGTGATAATTAGCTGGGCAGATCTTTGAATCTTTTGATGAGTTATATGGTAGAGTTGCATACCTCTATGCCATAGACCAGAAGAAGAAAGTGGTAAAGAAGGAAGGTGAGACAAGGGAGAATAGGAAGGATGGTGGAGGAAATTTCAACCAACAAAGGAATCATGGTGGATTTAGGAAACCTCGTTTCAACAACAACTTCCAGGGTAACAGGGGAAACTTTTGGAAGCCTACTTCTGGAAATTGGAATAGAGCTCAGATGGCTAGTCAAGGAGGGCGTGTGTACTTTGCCAAGAAGTGTCCTAACAATAATCCAGGAAAGGACTGTACAGGGAACCCAGTGACTTGTCGATTGTGTAGGAAACTTAGGCACCGTGAGTATGAGTGCTTCTCTAAGAACAAGGGAAAGGAGGGGCAAGGTTCTAAATTTAGAGGGAATACAGCTGGGGGACAGCAAAAGGGTTTCCAAGGAAATATGGAAGGAAAGGTGAAGTCTCAAGCCGGAAATAAGAATGGAAGTGGAAATGGAGGAGGACAGACTAAGACCTCAAACACTTGAAAGCTGAATTTGATGGCTCAAAGTGAAGCTGATGCTAGTAAAGATGTAATTACTATTACTTTTTCTATTCACTCTCTTCCTATTAAAATTTTGTTTGATTCTAGTGCAACATAATCTTTTGTATTCACTAAGATTCTAGAAAGGTTAAACCCTGTGTTGGGAAAAGAAGATACCATAGACATGTCAATAGTGTTACCTTTAAACAAGAAGTACAGTGTTCAAAGAGATTTCTAGATGCTCATATTGAAATTGAGGGAGTGGAGTTTAAGGCTAACCTAATTGATTTTGACTTTGGTGACATAGAAGTGATTCTAGGGATGGATTGGTTGAGTGAAAATAAGGCTGAGATTTTATGTGAGCCACACAAGGTCTCGTTAATCAATAAGGGTAAGTGTAACACCCTAGAATTTCCTAACTTCTTACTTCTTATTTTTCCGGAAAACATATTATAATTATTAAGGATTATATTTATTAAAAATTCTAAATATGGAAAAACCAAAGTATTACCGCTACCGTGATAACGGCTAACGCATTTATCAAAGTACTACAACGGAAGTCTTAAAATCAAAACAAATTTAAAACAAACTTCAAAACATGTCTCAAAATAAAAATCAACTTTAAACTTTATTACACTTTAGAACCATATTAATGGCCCTTAAAAACCAAAATTAAAAGTATTTAGAATATGAAACAACATCCAAAATAAATGTCAGTCAACCATAAGCAATAGAATAAAGTAAAGCTACAAAACACAGCAAGCGCTCTCACTCCAGCCCATCATGAAATGACATTTGCCCACTTGTACCTGCAACTTTATTTTTTTAATAGACAACTACTCACCACAAGTGGGTCAATGTAGGGCCCAGTCCAAGACAATCCCATGCACACAAAACAAACATTTATCAAAGCTGAGTACATAACTATTAAAGACTATGCAACACAAAACAAGAAATAAAACATGCACTCAACTTACCTTTGACAACCTTTTACCTGTACATGGACTCAACTAAATTAATTAATATATTTAAACTTATGGATCCTACATCGAACGGGATTCCTCCTTAAAATCATCGCCCTATTGGGCACAAACTTGGGAGCCAACTCCAAGAAGGTATTACTATGTCACATAATGTGATGGATATCCTGCGCATTAAAAATATAAAAGTGCACAACGTCTTGTACTCCAATTAGAAGTCATAGATCACTATTCCTTACGACCTCCCCCATTGTTCATACTCAAGGTATATACATTCCAAGAGTTTTGATGCAAGTCCTCTTACACTTTACATGAATAACCGACAATATTATGACTCACATACAACATCACATAAAGACATGCATCAAATTAAGCAAACCATATTAATTATCTTCAATTTAATGTTATTCAGAATTAATCTTATGGGTGTCCTTTAATAAAACTGAACTTCCTTTACCACACAATAACTATGAGTGGCTAATTACTTACTTTCTCCTTGACCACACATTAAACTGTGAGTGGCAACATGTACAAAATAATTGCTCATAACTCGTTTTAATCATGTGAATAAAAATTCACAACTACCTTTCTTGTTGATTAAGTAACTAACCAACCTAAAATAAGTTTCCATCCTTTATTAATAAATTATTGGCCAAATTAAACTGATCATAACATTCCAATTCAATCTTATAAAAATTTATATTACTACTTAACATGGAATGTCAACATACTATAAAAATCATGCTTCTAATAAACTTGTCATGCACATAGATTCATGATTCAAACAAGCATAACAATATTTCATATAATCAAGGATTATCTAAGCATGAATTCTAAATCCTGTGTTTGTCTTTAGTACTTACGTACCTTGTAAAATTATGGTGCTCCGCCACAAGTGGAATAGTTCAAAGTCTCCTATATAAGGAAAAACCGAAACTAAATTAAAATCTTGTTGACTAAGTTCTACAACAACTATAAACTAACTTCTATATTGGAAACTTGTCCAAAACATTCCTTATATGGTTTGTATTCAATTCCATACTGCACTTTACTTTCCTATTGTATGATTACTTGGTTTTCTGGACTTATTTATACATTATAAAACCTTAATATAAATTTTATGCCACTTTAGAAAAGTGGACAGCAATATAAAATTACCGAAACTCCTTGAAACACTTCAAAAACAACGTAAATCAATCATACAACGTATTACTTAATTCGTATGATCATTTTATGTAATTACGCCCTCTATGTGTGGCAACGACAGCGTGGGGGGCGCCCCTAGTTAGAAAAATCAAGCGCTGATCTGTTTTTATGTCCCTTCGCCTTAATCTTTTTGAAAAGTATGTATGTATGTAGTTGTAGTTTTCACCCGATTTACGAAGGACTCTTTTGGTTGGTTTTAGCGGATTGCTTACTACTAGGTTGGATCGGATGTCAACCTGTGGAACCATCCTTTGTTACTTTAAAATCGTAATTGTTCACTTTATAAATTCTGGACAGCATGTTAAACATGCTTAAAATCACTTTTAAACTTCATAAAACATACTAAAAATTATATGTAATATCATAGAATTAATATGTGATCATACTATCATAATATAAACACTTAAAACTTACTTTAACATGTTTTATTTTACAAAAAATTCTGCTTTATTTATTAACTTTGAAGTCATGAAAAACTCATAAAAACATCATAATTTCGTGGCAAAACACTTCTACAATCAACTAACAAAATTATGTAACCAATCTATGGTTTAAAATACATTTTCGTAAGCCAAAACATGTTCATAATATTCATTCAATTGAATTTCATGACTATATATTTTGGACAGCAACTTATTTTATTTTCAAAGTCTTTAAAAATCAATCTTAAATTCATAAAATCATCACAAAATCACACAACAATAATTCATGAACATTATGTTGAATTTTAATTCATAAAAACTCATAAAAACCGTAACTTGCATTATTTATAAACCCTAATCTAAAATTTCATGAACAACAAATTAATTCATGCCTTAAAACAAATCATAACTTTATTAAAAGATGATTAAAACTTATAAAGGCATGATTAAACATTATTATGCACATGAAGTGGCAAGATTGAAACAAAAAGAAAGAAGGAACTTTTTTTCATTTTATTTATAAAAGTTCCGAAAATACCAAAAGGAGAGGAGGAGGGTCGCCGGTGGTCCGGCTGGTGCTGCACGGTGGCTTTGGCCGGGCGCGGGTGGTGTCCGGTGAGACACGGATCCCAAGAACAAAACTTTTTTTTTCGAAAGACAGAACAACAGAATTTTTTTTTCTTTTTTCGAAAAAACACTTCTCTTTTTTTTCTCTTTTTCTCTCTAAATTTTTGGAATCCAAATGACAACTAATGAGCATGAAAATCGGAAAATTTGGGTTTTAAAGGGTTTTTATAGGCACCAAAGTAGGCTTTGGAAAAGCCCTCACTTTTTCTAATAAGTCGAAATTAACTTTAGGCCCTTGCCTAAAAATAAATTAGGAAATCCTTGATAATTGTATTTTTAGAAGCCTTTTGAAATACTTTAAAACGTAAAATATTTATGAACACAAATAATTATTTTTAACTAAAACCTATTTATTATTCATTTTATTTATTTTACTATTATTAATTTATTTTCATTTAATATTCCTATTGAACATAATATATCAATAAAAATATTAAAATTATACGAATAAAATACAAAAATACTTTCTTAAAATACGCGAAAATGTAGGGTATTACAGTCTACCCCCCTTAAAAGAATTTTTGTTCCAAAACTTTGTGTAGTTTAGTATATGGAATATGAATAGAGACTACATTCACTTTAAACTTCCTCACTGCAATACTATGTTGTTGTGAACCTTAGACACTTACTTGACAAATTTTTAGTTGACAAACATAAACTTCTTAGTTAAATGTTGTAGAAACTCATAAAAACTTGCAGAATTGAAGATAAAAACGCGCGAAAAACAGGGCGCTTTCTACCCCCCTTAAAAACCGAGTTACGTCCGCGTAACTCTAGTTACTAACCTGAAATAGCTCTAGTTACTTTTCTCTCATCATATCTTCAACTTCCCAAGTAACTTCTTCGGTTTCTTTGTTAGACCACAACACCTTCACTATTTTGACACTCTTTCTACGAGTATCCTTGACGTTACAGTCTAAGATCTTAACTGGCCTCTCTTCATTGGCCAAACTTTGTTCTAACTCTATTGTTTCAGGCTGTAACACATGTGACTCGTCTGGCACATACTTCCTTAGCTGAGACACATGAAAGACATTGTGAACCTTGCTCAACTCCATTGGTAATGCTAATTTATAAGCTACCTTTCCAACCCTTTGCAAGATTTCATAGGATCCAATGTATTTTGGGCTCAATTTTCCTTTCTTTCTGAACCTCATTACTCCTTTCATTTGTGATACCTTACGTAACACCTTATCGCCAACCTCAAACACAACTTCGTGGCGTTTTTGGTCCGCATAAGACTTTTATCTATCTTGTGCTGCCTGAATCTTTGCATGTATTACTCCAATTTTCTCTGGGTTTCTTCTATCAATTGAGGTCCTAAAATCACTGTCTCGCTTATGTCTTTCCAACACAAGGAGCTCCTACACTTCCGTCCATACAAAGCCTCAAACGGTGCCATGCCAATACTTGCACGATAACTATTGTTGTATGAAAACGCAACGAGATCCAAGTGATCCTCTAAATTCCCTTGAAAATACATTACAGAAGCCGTTAGCATATCCTCTAAGGTTTGTATGGTTCTCTTTGTTTGTCCATCAGTTGCTGGATAGAAAGCTGTACTCATCTTCAATGTTATACCAAAGTTCTTCTGGACACTTTTCCATAATTTCGAAAGAAACCTTCAATCCCTATCTGACAAGATATCGTCTGGAACTCCATGTAGCCTCACAACATGTTTTATGTAAGCCTTTGCCAGTTGTTCCATTTTCCAAGTCTCTTTCATGGGTATAGACACTGCTGACTATGTAAGTGAATCCACCACTACCCATATGTTGTCATTCTGATTCTTCGACTTCGGCAAGCAAGTCACTAAGTCCATTGATATGCAATTTCATTTCCATCCTGGTATGTCAAGTGGTTGGACTTCTCCTTTGTGGCCTCTTATGCTCAAATTTGACCTTTTGGCAAGTAAGAAATTTACTCACAAATTCAGCCACTTCTCTTTTCTTCCTAGGCAACCAATACATCTTCTTTAAATCTTTATATAGTTGGTCGCCTCAAGGATACATCGAATACGGTGTATTATGACCCTCCTCCATTATTCTCTGTTGCCAAGTCTGACATTTTTGTGGTACACATCATCCTCCTTTATACCTTAAACTTCCATCCTCATGAATCTCAAAATCCATAGGCTTTCCTGTTTTCCACTTTTCCTTAATTCTGTCCAGTTTTACATCTCCATCTTGGTTCTTCTTAATTTCCTCAAATATTGTTGGTTGGATACTAAGATTACAAAGAATTCCTTCCAACTCTCCTTCCTTTACTAATTCCATGCTCAATCTTTCTATATCCTTACATAGTTCATTAGAAACCACCACGGTATACACTCAATGCTTCGTTTTACGGCTTAAAGCATCGGCTACCATATTGGCTTTCCCTTCATGGTATTGGATATCTAGGTCATAATCTTTGATCAACACAAGCCATCTTTTTTGTCTCATATTTAAATCCTTTTTAGTGAAAAAGTACTTTAAACTCTTGTGGTCTGTGTATATTCTACATTTCACCTCGTACAAGCTAAGTAATGCCACAATATTTTTAAAGCAAACACTATTGCTGCTAACTCCAGATCATGAGTAGGGTAGTTCACCTCATATGGTTTCAGTTTCCTCGAAGCATAAGCAATCACTTTTCTATTTTGCATTAAAACACATCCCAAACCATTTTTAGAAGAATTACTATACACATCATAAGAGTCATATCTATCCAGCAAAGTTAGCACTGGAGCTGTACTCAAACGCTCCTTTAAAGTCTGAAATGCCTCTTCACACTTATTACTCCACTCAAATTTACAGTCTTTCATTATTAACGATGTCATGGGTTTAGCAATCCTCGAAAAGTCTTTCACAAACCTCCTATAATAACCTTCTAACCCTAAGAAACTCCGTACATCCATTACATTCTTAGGTGTGGGCCACTCCTTAACTACTTCAATTTTGGTTGGATCCACTTTAACACCCTTTTTAGACACGATATGCCCCAAAATGCCCCAAAAGTCTTCCACATGTTCTTCATCACTCTTAGAATACACCAAGATGTCATCAATGTTGACAACCACAAAGTTATGCAGAAATCGTCGGAAAATTCTATTCATTAGATCCATAAAATTGTTAGCGCATTGGTTAATCCAAAAGGCATAACAGTGAACTCATAATGTCCATACCTTGTGCGAAAAGCAGTTTTTGGTATGTCCTCATTAGCATTCCTCAATTGATGATATCCTGACCTCAAATCAATCTTCGGAAACACAGTATCTCCTTATAATTGATCAAATAAGTCATCAATTCTCGGTAAAGGATACTTACTTTAGATTGTCACCTTATTCAGCTCCGTATGGTCAATACATAACCTTAAACTCCCATCTTTCTTCTTCAGAAACAATACTGGTGCTCCCCAAGGTGAAGCACTAGGCCTAATGTAACCCTTTTCCATCAAGTCTTGAAACTGCTCCTTCAACTCACTCTTTTCTGCAAACGCCAACCTATAAGGTGCGTTGGAAATAGGTGTTGTTTCTGGTACTAAGTCTATGGTAAAATCAATTTCTCGTTTAGGTGGCGTCCCCGGGATCTCCTCTTGATATACATCAAGAAAGTCCCTTACTACCTCAATATCCTTAGGTTTAACAGTCTCAACATCATTCACATCTCTCACACTACAAAGGTAGATTGGAAAACCTTTCTTCACAAACCTAGCAAACCTTACTGACACTATTTTGTTGTGTTTTAGTCTTCCTGCTGTCCAATAACTTACCTTCTTACCCTTATTCATCAACGAGATCTTCTGTGGTTCAAATAAAATCCCAGCCTTATGTTTACTCAACCAATTCATCCCTAGGATCATTTCTCAGTCATCTAAATC
This sequence comes from Suaeda aralocaspica, assembly GCA_016808085.1. NCBI lineage: Eukaryota > Viridiplantae > Streptophyta > Magnoliopsida > Caryophyllales > Amaranthaceae > Suaeda > Suaeda aralocaspica. Next base: position 468,667 of record PYUH01000329.1, on the reverse strand, counting down.
AGACTCAATCAGGTTAGCCTTAAACTCCACTCCTTCATATTAAATTATGTCTAATTGTAAGTTAGGACAACATAAACTTAAATCATAAAACACTTTCTCATTTCGTCTCATAAAAGAAGTTCCATTCTCTTAGAGTGAATGATTCACTTTGTTTTGATTGTTTACACAACCATTAAAATAAAAATAAAGCACATAAGGAATAAAAATAATTCCTTTGGTTCTATTTTACTTGAGGCTTTAAATCATAAAAGAAATTTATTACTCAACTCTTCTCATCGTTACTTATGGCTCACTGCCACTTATTCATACTAATGTAAAAATAACTTAAACTGTTCAACTAAACATGAGAAACATTAAACAACAATAGCCAAATTAGATCTAAATAGAGTCTCTAAACATTAACATTATCTTTCTTGTCTCTTGACATCATATAATTCTTTGGTATGAACTCCAGGTCATTCTTAGTGTCAACCTCCATTTCTTCCTCTGTTTCTTCTTCTTCTTCTGCTTCTTCCATTTTTTCCTCAGGATCTGATTCTTTTTCATCTTCTTCAGAATCGGTTACCAAAACAACATATACTTGAATTACTAGGTCTAGGTTCTCAATTTCATAACATGAACTATCCCTTGACTTATCAGTCTTCGAACCCGTAGGAATCTCCTTCACCATTACGTCTTCACTTCCTTGGCTACATTCTACGCTTGGTGTGGGCGGGGTCTGCTCACTTGCATTCATTCGTTGATACTCCTGCTCTTTCTTAACAATATACCCCTCCAAGAATCTCCAATCACAACCCCACTGGCGTACTACATCCTTACACTTAGAATAGTTTGGAAGGCCCGACCCCCAACAAAGTTGAAATCACTAAACTTTGCTTTAATTTCTAAATAGGATGAACGGTCGAGCAAGCACCTAACAATCAGGGCTGCTACATGGTCAGGCTGATCCCATCGTGGTAACTTCAACACAGTACTCATATACCAACATCATAACTGTATTTTCAGGACATATTGAGGCGGACTTTCGTAGTCTTTCTTCTTTAAAGTTCCTATTTGAGTGTCTTTACTAGGCATAATATGTGACATCCTGCACAAAACTTAAGACTAATGGTACATCCCTCCCAAAACAAAACAAAACAAACTAGCAGTTCTACAAATGGGTCTTCTGGCTAACATACAATTTCCTTTACACCCAACTATTCACATAAGCAACACCTTAAACATGAACTTTAATGCATGAAAGAATAGAAATAAAGTCTATCCTACATGCCCAAACTTCTTAGCCAAGCTAACCACATGGTATTTAAGCTATAACACATAATACATATTTGAATTCCTTGCATACCTGCACACATAATTTATTTTTCAAAACTTTCCATTTTCCGAAGTTACTATTTCTAGAAAAAAATTCCATTTTCAAAAGGTTTCCAAATTAAGAAATTCCTCTTTCGAAAAATAAAACTTAGGTTACCCCCAAAAAAATATTTATTTTAATTAAAAATCTAAGCTCTGATACCACTTTGTAACACCCTGCAATTTTCTAACTTCTTACTTCTTACTTTTCCGGAAAACATATCATAATTATTAAGGATTACATTTATTAAAACTTCTAAATATGGAAAAAACCAAAGTATTACCGCCACCGTGATAACGGCTAAGACATTTATCAAAGTACTACAGCGGAAGTCTTAAAATAAAAATCAAGTTTAAACTTTATTACATTTCAGAACCATATTAATGGCCCTTAAAAACCAAAACTAAAAGACATCAGAATATAAAACAACATCCAAAATAAATACTAGTCCACTATAAGCAATAGAATAAAGTAAAGCTACAAAACACAGCAAGCGCTCTTACTGTAGCCCATCATGAAATGACATATGCCCACTTGTACCTACAACTTTTCTTTTACTAGACAACAACTCACCACAAGTGGGTCATTGTAGGGTAAAGTCGAAGACAAAGACATGCACACAAAATAAACAGTCAGCAAAGCTGAGTACATAACTACTAAAGACTATGCAACAAACAATAAGAAATAAAACATGCACTCAACTTACCTTTGAGAACCTTTTACCTGTACATGGACTGAACTAAATTAATTATTATATTTAAAGTTATGGATCCTGCATCGAACGGGTCTCCTCCTTAAAATCATCGCCCTATTGGGCACAAACTTGGGAGAAACCCCGAGAAGGTATTACTATGTCACAGAAAGTGACGAATATCCTGCGCATTAATAATATAAAATAGTACAACGTGTTGTACTCTAATTAGATGTCGTAGATCACTGTTCCATACGACCTACCCCATTGCTCATACCTAAGGTATATACCTTTCAACAGTTGTGATGCAAGTACTCTTACACTTTACGTGATTAACTGGTTTAGCAATGTTATAACTCACATACAACATCACATAATGACATGGCTGAAATTGAGCAAGCCATAATAATTATCTTCAATTTGTGGTGATTCATAATTAATCTAATGGGTGTCCTTTCATATACCACACATTAACTGTGAGTGGCTACTTACTTACTTTCTCCTTGACCACACATTAAACTTTGAGTGGCATTCAAATTCAACCTGATCGTAACATTCCAATTCAATCTTATAAAAATTTATGTTACTACTTAACATGGAATGTCCACATACTATAAAAAACATGCTTCTAATAAACTTTTCATGCACAAAGATTCATGATTCAAACAAGCATAACAATATTTCATATAATCAAGGATTATCCAAGCATGAGTTCTAATTCTTATGTTTGTCTTTAGTACTTACGTACCTTGTAAAATAATGGTGCTCCGCCACAACTTCTAGAAGTGGACTAGTTCAAAGTCTCCTACATAAGGAAATACCGAAACTAAATAAAACCTTGTTGACTAAGTTCTACAACTATAAACTAACTTCAATATTGGAAACTTGTCCAAAACATTCTTTATATGGTCCTTATTAAATTCCATACTACACTTTACTTTTCTATTGTATGGTTACTTGGTTTTCGGGACTTATTTATACATTATAAAACCTTAAATTTTATGCCACTTTGGAAAGGTGGACAGCAATATAAAATTACCAAAACTCCTTGAAATACTTCAAAAACAACATAAATCAATCATACAATGTATTACTTAATTCATATGATCAATTTATGCTAATTACATACTTTAAATGCCTAATTATTCACTTTATAAATTCTGGACAGCATGTTAAACATGCTTAAAATCACGTTTAAACTTCATAAAACATACTAAAAATTATATATAACATCATAGAATTAATATGTGATTATAGTAGCTTAATATGAACACTTAAAACTTACTTTAACTTGTTTTTATAAAAATTTCAGATTTATTTATTAACTTTAAAGTCATGAAAAACTCATAAAAACATCATAATTTCATGGCAAAACACTTCTACAATCAACTAACAAAATTATGAAAGCAATTTATGGTTTCAAATAAATTTTTGTAAACAAAAACATATTCTTAATATTTATTCAATTGAATTTCATGACTATAAATTTTGGACTGCAATTTATTTTATTTTCAAAGCATTTAAAAGTCAATCTAAACTTCATACTGTCTTCACAAATTAAGACAACAATAATTCATGATCATAATATTGAAGTTTAAATCATAAAAACTGAAAAAAATCATAACTTGCATAATTTATAAACCCTAATCTAAAATTTCATGAACAACAAATTAATTCATGCCTTAAAACAAATCATAACTTTATGAAAACATGATTAAAAGCATGATTAAACATAAATATGAACATGAATTTGCAAGATTGAATCTAAAAGAAAGAAGGAATTTGTTTTTTTTTTATTTTATAAAAGTGCCGAAAATACCAAAAGGGGAGGAGGAGGGGCACCGGTACTCCCACTGGTGTTGCGCGTTGGCTCCGGCTAGGCGTGGGTGAGGTCCGGCGAGGCACGAATCCCAAGAACAAAAAGTCTTTTTGTTTTTTTGCTTTTTTTCCCGAAAGACAAAACTGCTAATTTTTTTTTCTTTTTTTTCAGAAAAACACTTCTCTTTTTTTTTCTCTTTTTCTCTCTAAATTTTTGGAATCTTAGTGACAACTTATGAGTATGAAAATCTGAAAATTTGGGTTTTAAAGGGTATTTATAGGCCCCAAAGTAGGATTTAGAAAAGCCCTTACTTATCCTAACAAGTGGAAATTACCTTTAGGCCATTGCCTCAAAATAAATTAGGAAACCCTTAAAAATTCTATTTTTAGAAGCCTTTTTAAATACTTTAAAACATAAAATATTATTTATGAACACAAATAATTATTTTTAAATAAAACCTATTTATTATTTATTTTCCTATTATTAATTTATTTTCATTTAATATTTCTATCGGACATAATTTTTCAGTAAAAATATTAAAATTATACGAATAAAATACAAAAATACTTTCTTAAAGCCAAAACACAACAAAATATTGGCAGTAATGAGGTTTGCTAGGTTTGTGAGGAGGTTTTGCAATTTACCTTTGTAGTGTGAGGGATGTGGATCATGTTGAGACTGCTAAGCTTGAGGATATTGAGGTAGTAAGGGACTTCCTGGACATGTTTCCGTAAGAGATTCTTGGGATTTCTCCTAAGAGAGAGATTGACTTTACCATAGATTTAGTCCCAGGAACAACACATATTTCCAAAGCACCCTATAGGAAGGCACCTGTAGGAATGAGTGAGTTGAAAAAGCAGTTACAAGAGTTGTTGGAAAAGGGTTACATTAGGCCTACTACTTCGCCTTGGGGAGAACCAGTACTGTTTGTAAAGAAGAAAGATGGGAGTTTGAGGTTGTGTATTAACTATAGAGTGTTGAATAAGGTGACAATAAAAAATAAGTCTCTGTTACCGAGGATTGATGACTTGCTCGATGAATTAAAAGGAGCCACTGTGTTTTCAAAGATGGATTTGAGGTCAGCATACCATCGATTGAGAATTGCTAATGAGGACATACCGAAAATGGCTTTTCCTACAGGCACTATGAGTTCACTGTTATGCCTTTTGGGTTAACCAATGTGCCAACAATTTTCATGGATCTAATGAATAGGATTTTCCAACGAATTTTGGATATCTTTGAGGCTGTTTTTATTGATGGCATTTTGGTGTACTCTAAGAGTAAAGAAGAACATGTGGAACGTTTCAGGACAATGTTGATGAGATTAAGGTAGAATGAATTTTATGCTAAGTTCTCGAAATGTGATTTCTATTTGGAGAACGAAGCATTCTTGGGACATATTGTGTAAAAATTGGGAGTCGAAGTAGATCAAGCCAAGATCGAAGCAGTTAACGAGTGGCCTACGCCTAAGATTGTAACGGATGTACGGAGTTTCTTAAAGTTAGCAGGTTATTATAGGAGGTTTGTGAAGGACTTTTCTAGGATTGCTAAACTAATGGCGTTGTTAATCAAGAAAGAATGTAATTTTGAGTGGTGTGATAAGTTTGAAGAGACATTTCAGACCTTAAAGGTGTGTTTACTACAGTTCCAGTGCTCAGTACGCCAGATGGAAGTGTCTCTTATGATTTGTATAATGAAGCTTCTAAAAATGGTTTCGCATGTGTGTTAATGGAAAATATAAAGGTGATTGCATATGCTTCAATGCAACTGAACCATACGAGGCAAACTACCCTACTCACGATCTTGAGTAAGCAGAGATCGTGTTTGCATTAAAGATATGGAGGCATTAATTGTATGGGACCACAAGAGTTTAAAGTACTTCTTCACTCAAAAAGATTTAAACATGAGACAGAGGAGATGGCTTAAGTTGATCAATGATTATGATTTAGATATCGAATACCATGAAGGGAAGGCCAATGAGGTAGCAGATGCTTTATGCCGTAAAACTAAGCATGGAGTGAATACCTCGGTGGTTGCTAATGAACTGTGTAAGGATATAGAGAGATTGAACATAGAAATAGTGAGGGAGGGAGAGTTGGTAGGAATTCTTTGTAATCTTAGTATCCAACCAACAATATTTGAGGATATTAAGAAGAAACGGGAAGGATACATGAAACTGGACATAATTAAGGAAAAATTGAAAGTAGGAAACGCTGTGGACTTTAAGATCTATGAAGATGGAAGTTTAAGGTATAAAGGAAGGTGGTGTGTACCACAGAAATGTGAGAATCTAAAACAAAGAATCATGGAGGAAGGTCATAATACCCTGTATTCAGTGCATCCTGGAGGCGATAAGCTGTATAAGGATTTGAAGAAGGTGTATTGGTGGCCTTGGATGATAAGAGAAGTGGGTGAATTTGTGAGAAAGTGTCTCACTTGTCAAAGGGTGAAATTTGAGCATAAGGGACCACAAGGAGAGATCCAACCCCTTGTGATACCCGGATGGAAATTGGATTACATATCAATGGACTTTGTAACTTGCTGGCCAAAGTCAAGGAATCAGAATGATACCATATGGGTTGCGGTGGATAGGCTTACTAAGTCAGCGATGTTTATACCTATATAAGAGACTTGGAAAATGGAACAACATGCAAAGGCTTACATAAGACATGTTGTGAAGCTACATAGAGTTCGAAAGGATATCGTGTCAGATAGGGATTCTAGGTTTCCTTCGAAATTCTTGAAAAGTGTTAAGGAGAAATTTGGTACAACGTTGAAGATGAGTACAACATTCCATCCGGCAACCGATGGACAAACAAAGAGAACCATACAAACTTTAGAGGACATGCTAAGAGCTTATGTAATGGATTTTCAAGGAAATTGGGAGGATCACATAGATCTCATTGAGTTTTCATACAACAATAGCTACAATGCAAGTTTTAGGATTGCACCTTTTGAGGCTTTGTGTGGAAGGAAGTGTAGAAGCACCTTATGTAGGAATGACATAAGTGAGACAGTGATTCTAGGACCTCAATTGATCGAAGAAACTGTAGATAAAATAAGGGTAATACAAGAAAAATGCAAGCAGCACAAGATAGACAAAAGTCCTATGCAGACCCAAAATGCCAAGAAGTTCTGTTTGAAGTTGGCAATAAGGTGTTAGTTAAGGTATCACCAATGAAAGAAGTAATGAGGTTCGGAAAGACGGGAATATTAAGCCCAAAATACATAGGACCCTATAAGATCTTACGAAGGGTTGGAAAAGTAGTCTATAAGTTAACATTACCAATGGAGTTGAAAAAGGTTTACAATGTTTTTCATGTGTCTCAACTACGGAAGTATGTTCCAAATGAGAAACATGTATTACAACCTAAAACAATAGAGTTAGACCAAAGTTTGACTAACTTATGAAGATGGGCCAATTAAGATCTTAGACCTTAAAGTAAGGGATACTCGTAGAGAAAAGTGTCAAAATAGTGAAGGTGTTGTGGTCTAACAAAGAAAAGAACCGAAGAAGCTTGGTAGGAGGCTGAAGATATGAGGAGAGAAAAGTATCTAGAGTTATTTCAGGTGAGTAAGTAGAGTTATGGGGACATAACTCGATTCTTAAGGGGGGTAGACTGCGTTCCAATTTTGCACGTTTTACCATCAATTTTGCAAGTTTTTATGAGTTTTTACGACTTTTAAGTAAAATTTTTATATTTGTTTACTAGAAAGTTGTCACGCGAAAGTTAAGTAAATGTCTAAGGTCTACAAGAAGATAGTATTATAATGAAAAAGCTTGAACAAAATGTAGTCACTATTCAAATTCCATACACTAATTTACACAAAGTTATGGGGGGTAGACTGTGATACCCCATGTTTTCAGGTATTTTAAGGAATTATTTTTGTATTTTATACATATGATTTTAATATTTTTATTGTAAAGTTGTATTCAATAAGAATATTAAACAAAGGAATTTAAATAAATTTTAATTAAAAACAATTATTTTGTGTTTATAAATAATATTTTATGTCTTAAAAAATATTTTGAAAACTTTCTAAAAACCGAATTTTTAAGAGTTTCCTAATTTATTTAAAGGCAAGTGCATAAAAGTATTTTCAACTTTTTAAGATAATTATGGGCTTTCACCAAATCGTACTTTGGGGCTAATAAATACCCCTTAAAACTCGATTTTCATATTTCATCTTGCAAATTAGTGATTTAGGATTCCAAAGTCTAGAGAGAGAAAGAAAGAAAAACAGAGAGAGAAAGAAAGAATCTGAAAAAAAAGGGAATTTTTTTCCTTGTTCGGTTTTGCCGACGGGAAGAAAAAAATTGTGTACGTGTTGCCGGAGCCCCTCGCCGCCGCTGCTCGTCCGAGCCTGCCACCGGAGCCGCCGTTAGCCGCCACCCTCCTCCCCTTTGTCCGGTAATTTCGAACTTATAGAAAAAAAAAATTTTCTTCTTCTTTCTTTTTGATTTAATTTTGAAAATTCATGTTTATATTTATGTTTAATCATGTTTTTATAAGTTTCAATCATGTTTTATGAAGTTATGATTTGTTTTAAAGTATGAATTAATTTGTTATTCTTGAAATTTTAGATTAGGGTTTATAAAGTAATGAAATTCTTGATTTTTAAGAGTTTTAATGATTTAAACTTCAATATTATGATCATGAATTGCTGTTGGGTGAATTTATGATGATTTTATGAAGTTTATATTTATTTTTAAAAGCTTTAAACCTATAATAAATTGCTGTCCAAATTTTGAAATCATGAAATTCAATAGAATAAATATTATGATCATGTGTTTGGCTTATGAAAAATTATTCCAACGCATAGATTGGTTTCATAATAATGATGGTACATTGTATAAGAGTTTTATGATGAATTTATGATATTTTAATGCGTTTTCTATGAGTTTAAAGTTAAAGTTAATTAATAAAACTGAAAATTTTATAAAAGCAAGTTAAAATAAGTCTTAAGTGTTTATATTACCCTAGTATGATCACATGTTAATTCTATAATGTTACATATGATTTTTAGTATATTTCATGAATTTAAAAGTGATTTTAAGCATGTTTAACATGCTGTCCAGATTTTGTAACGTGAATAATTAGGATTTTAAATATGTAATTAGCATGAATTAATCATATAAGTTAGGTATTACATTGTATGATGGAACTGATTTGTGTTGTTTTTGAGGTTTTTCAACGAGTTTTGACTATTCTAAATTGATGTCCACTTTTCTAAAGTGACATAAAATGTATATTGAGGTTTTATGAAGCATAAACAAGTTTCCGGAAATCGAGTAATTTTGTAATAGAAAACTTAAAGTGAAGTCCGGAATCAAATAGAGGCCATATAGGGAATATTTCTGACAAGTTTCTAATATAGACAATTAGTTTAGAGTTGTTGTAGAATTTAGTCAACAACATTTTAATTTCGTTCAGTTTTATTTATGTAGGAGACTTCTAATAAGTCAACTTTTAGAAGTTGTGGCGGATCACCACTATTTCACAAGGTACGGAAGTACTAAAGACAAACACAAGAATTTGAATTCATGCTTTAATGATCCTTTATGTTATGATATTTTGTTATGCTTGTTTGGATTACGAATTGACGTGCATGACAAGTTTTATTAGAAGCATGATTTTATATTATTTTGACATTCCATGTTGTTAGTAATATAAATTTTATAAGATTAAATTGGAATGTTATGATCAGTTTAATATTGCCAATTACTTATTAAGAAAGGAAGGAAGTTATTACAGTTAGTTAGTTAGTTACTTAATCAACAAGAAAAGTAGTTTGTGAATTTTTATTCACATGATTAAAGGAAGTTAATGAGCAACTATTTTATACATTTTGCCACTCACAGTGTAATGTGTGGTCAAGGAGAAAGTAAATATTTGGCCACTAACAGTGAATGTGTGGTAAAGGAAGTTCAGTTTAATTAAATGACACACATGAGATTATTTTTGAATCACTTTGAATCGAAGATAATTAATATGGCTTGCTTTATTTGATGCATGTTGTTATGTGATGTTGTGTGTGAGTCATGACATTGATAAACTGGTTAATCACGTAAAGTGTAAAAGGGTTCGCATCAAAACTCTTGGAATATATATACCCTGAGTATGAACAATGGGGGGAGTCGTATGGAATAGTGACCTATGGCTTCTAGTTGGAGTACAAGACGTTGTACTCTTTTATATTTTAATGCGCTAGAATTCGGTCACTTTATGTGGTGTAGCTAATACCTTCTTGGAGTTGCTCCCAAGTTGGTGCCCAATAGGGCGATTTTAAAGGGAAGGAAACCCGTTCGATGCATACTCCAAAGTTTAAATATATTAATTAATTTGTTGAGTCTATGCACAGGTGAAGAGTTGTGGAAGGTAGGATGGGTGTATGTTTTAGTTCATGTTGTTTCGTTCCATAGTCTTTAGTAGTTATATACATAACTTTGCTGACTGTTTGTTTTATGTGCATGGCTTTGTCTTGGACTTGGCCCTACAATGACCCACTTGTTGGTGAGTAGTTATCTAGAATAAGAAAAGTGACAGGTACAAGTGGGCATATGTAATTTCTTGTTAGGTTGGAGTGAGAGCGCATGCTATGTAGTTTTGTAGTTTAAATTTTACTACTTATGAAGCAGTAACTTTTATTTGGGATGTTGTTTTATTTTTAAAGTTTCTAGTTTTGGTTTTTAAGGGCCGTTAAAATGGTTCCAAAGTGTAATAAAGTTTTAAGTTGATTTTTATTTTGGGTGTTAGTTTGAATTTGGTTTTGAGATTTGTTTTGAAGTTTAAGTTTTAAATTGGTTTTGGTTTTAAGACTTTTGCTGTTGTACTTTGATAAATTCCTTAGCCGTCATCACGGTGGTGGTAATACTTTGGTTTTTTCTCGTTATTTAGGAGTTTTCATAATTATATTTCTTTAATTATTATAATATGTTTCCCGAAAAAATATAAGGTAGGAAGTTAGGAAATTCCAGGGTGTTACATTTTATGCTTGTTTTGATTGATTTTTGTAACAGATTTTGATTCTTATTTTTTTGTGGTTTTATTTCTTTATTTAGGCAGTAGATTAACTAAGTTTAGATGAGAAAAGGTGATGGTTAAAGCTTGTGAAAATGGTGAGAAATAAGGGAGGAGAAAAGGGTGTAACAAAGGGTTGAATAAGGTGTGAGGTGAGGGGTTTATAGGGATTGAAAGAGAGGAAGCCAAAAGTGGTTAAAGGGGTGGGGGAAGGCCGGGCAACAGGGGGAGAACGAGGATGAGAGGTAAGCTGGAGTGTGGGGAAAAAGAGGAGAGAAAGGGGATGTATTTTGAATGCATTAAATGTGATGCATAGAACTTGATTTTTGCGACAGGGAAATGTTTTTGCGGCATGAATAAATCACGACACTTAAATTAAAAATGTATGAACATATATTAAATCATCTAACCAGCAAATTAAGCTAAAATAAACAGACAAACACACCTAGGACAAAAATGGCACTCACACACGCCCAACAACAACAAAACGCAACACACAAAACAAGGTAAAAATTCTGGAAAAATATTTTTGCTTCTAAAATTATATATAAATAGTTTACAAAATTTCATCTTTATTAAAAACCATATTCTACAATAATTAAAATTGCTTATTAAATAAATTAAGCGTAAAAATAAATTATTAGAAGCTTTTAAAATTATTTTTAAAGTACGGAAAAATACCGGGTATTACATTGCGTAAGACAATTAACATAGGTCATGTTTATTGCATGCGATTTAAGGCTGTAGAGGGGAGAGGATTTTATTTATTATAGGGCTTGAACCCCAAGTCGAGATTGCCTACGTATCCTCTTGGAATCAGGCAAACCGAAATTCTAGTTCCTCCAAGGTCATGATCTAGACATAGTATTTCTTGATTTTATCCAAGTTGGTGAGATTATAGAAATTATCACCATTCATGTCCATTAATTCTACTACCCCTCCGAAAAGTATTTTCTTGACAATGTAAGGACCGGTCAAATTCGGGTAGAATTTTCCTCTTGTGCCCAGTACGATTTTTCGTATTACTTTGAGAACCAAGTCACTTTCATTGATGTTTCTTTCTTTAACGTGCTTATTGAAATTTCTTTCAATTCTTTTCTGATAAACATGGACATGGCTTAGAGCTTTCAGCGCTTTTCATCCAGTAAAACTATGGCGTCATAGCTTGCTCTTGCCTATTAGGATTCGGGAAGTTCACTGTCCAACTGTATAATTAGATAAGGGATTTCGAGCTCAATTGGTTAAATGATTTCTGTCCCATAAAATAAGGAGAATCATGTAGCACCGGTGGATGTTTGAATTAAAGTTTGATACCCCCAAAGAACCAAGGGTACATGAGAGGCTAATCCCTATATGTCTCCATCATCTTTGAGAGGATTACCTTAAGTTTCCTATTTGCCTCCTCAAGTGCTCCATTAGTTTGAGGGCAGTAAGGTTAAGACTTGTGCTGTTGAATCTTGCATTTCACGAGTAGCTCCTCACATTCACCATATCGGCATGTTATGTTTGTTTCGATGAATTCAGCCACGTGTTTAGTTTGTAGCACGCAGTATGAAGAAGCTTCCACCCATTTAGCGAAGTAATCAATTGCCACCAACATGTATTCACGACCTCCGAGGCCTAGAGACGTAACTTTCCATGTGATATCGATTCCCCATGTCGATAATGGGCACGAAGATGATAGAGAATGAAGTAGCGTTGGAGGTATATGTTGAGAATTCTCGTGTTTTTGACACTTGTCGCAATGTCTAACATATCTATTACAATTATCTTCCATGGTAGTCCAACAACACCCCTGTTTGATGATTTTGGAAGTCAATGTTTTAGCATTCATGTGAGTTCAACATATACCTGCATGTATTTGATCCATGATTATGTGTGACTCTTCCCTATTCACACAACGAAGATGTAAACCATTATAGTGACTGTGGGCTCTTTAACTTATTCGAGGCTAAGAGCCTGGATAATATGTTTGACTCTTATACAAGTCAAGCCCGTGGATAATATGTTGAGAGGCTAAGAGCCTTAAAGGTTGCTGTTCTTTCTTTAACGTATTCGACGAATATTGTGGACTTTCCAGATAATTCTTGATGTCAATGTACCAAGAATATTCTCTTGCAAGGGTGTTCACCTTGTTTCCCTCTTCAATCATGCAAATATAAGCTAGTTTTGTTTCTTCTACTAACCACCAAGGGCATTTTAGTCAAAGAGTTTGGAATTCAAACCATAGACGCCAATTTAGCTAAGGCATCCACAAATTGGTTTTCTTCCTTCTTCAAGAAAGTATATTCTACTTACTTGATTTGAAAAGGTATTTGCTCCAAATGAGTTTGCTATGGGGCCAAAATCTCACTTCGAAACATCCATTTCCCATAGATTTGGTTGATGATTAAAGATGAATCCCTGTAAACTCGTAATTTTTGCACTTTCAGGGCTACGACCGCTTTTGTGAAACGAAGTTAAGGTCAAATTCTGAAACTACACTACTTTTGTGAAACGAATTTAAGGTCAAATTCGGCCAACATTATCATCCATTGCGACATTCTTCCACTCACTGCAGGTTTATCAAAGAGATACTTGAGTGGATCACCCTTGCTTACTATATGAATGGTATGAGTGAGCAAGTTTTGTCTCAATTTTTCACTCGACCATACCAATGATAAGAACAACTTTTGGATGTTGGAGTATCTTTATTTGTAATATAAGAACTTCTTGCATAAGTAAAAAATGGCATTTCGTCCTGATGTTCGAGTGACGGTCAAGTTAAGCCTCAAGGGATGTCCAGATGTAGGTGACACCAGAACGGGCGGATTAGTTAAGCCTCAAGTTTATCAAAGTCTTGTTGGCAATCATCATCCAATTCTTTTGGTGCATTGTTCTTTAATTTGTTGAAGATACGCTCGTATATCATAGTGAGTTTGGAGATGAACGTACATATGTATTGGAGCTTCCCTAATAATCCTCTGATTTGTTTCTCCGTTATTGGTGGCTTCGCAGTCATAATAGCCTTGATTTTTGTTCGATCGATTGTGATTCCTTGAGCGCTGATCACTAGACTTAAAAGTTTTCCCGAGGTAGCCGCAAAGGCGCATTTTTTAGGATTGAGTCTCATGCTGATACTTCGAAGTCTTTCAAAGAATTTCCTTACGGCAGGAGTATGTTCAATCTGTTCCTTAGTTTTCATTATCATGTCGTCCACGTACACCTCTACTTCTTTATGTATCATGTCGTGAAGGAGTATAGTTGTAGCACGTTGATACGTAGCACCAACATTTTTTAGGCCAATTAACATAACCGTATAACAGTATAACCCCCATGGAGTAGTGAATGTTGTCTTCTCGATGTCTTCTTGTGCAATTTTTACTTTGTTATAGCCAGCATACCCATGCATGATGGAGAGTAAGGTATTACTAACCTTGTTGTCCACAAGAACATCAATATGGGGTAGTGGAAAATCTTGTTTTAGACTGGCCTTGTTCATGGCCTGAAACTCCACGCACATTTTTAGTCTCCCATCCTTTTTTTAGTACAGGAGCGGTGTTGGACACCAAATAAGTGTATTGAACCATCTTAACGAATCCGGCCTATAACTGTCTAATAACCTCTTCTCTGAATTTCATTAGGATGTTCGGTTTTATTCTTCTGAGCTTTTGTTTGATAGGCTTGGCCCCCTGGTTCAGAGGGTGGTGTGTCTAGCTATTTCTTGATCGATTCCTGGCATGTCTTTATGTGACCATGCGAACGCATCTTGAAGTTCTTTGAGAGTTGAAATGAGCTCAGCCCTTTCTTGAGTGTTTAGTGTGAGACCGATTTGCAATTTTGTTGGTGTGTGGTTATCAGAAATGTTAACCTTTTCTGTTTCTTCAATTATTGGAGTTTTACTCTCATGTTCTTCTACATCCTTTATTATTTCAATGTCTTTTTGAATTTTGGTATGCGAAACAGAGCAGTCATATAAATTGGAAGGAAAATAAAGATGAGAAGGTGAAGAGTAAGCAAATGAAGACATATTAGAATTCAGTAATCATGACATAAAAATTGGTCTTAGTAGAAGACCCTTGAGGGGAGATGGACTCTTTTACAAAATTATTAGGGATCTGAGGACTCGCTATGGAACTACACTCGGACTCAGATTCAGATTTAGACTCAGACTCGGACTCGGACTCCTCAAACATGGGGCCTTTTCCTACAGTGAAATCCATGGTCTTCCCTTCCATTATGGTGATCTTGCGCCATCCTTTAACGACTTGATTTGGAAGAGTTATGAGCTTGGTAGGGTCGAAGGACTCAATGTTCATAGCCATACAAACTCCTTGTTCGTAAGATGGGGCACGTTCCAGTCCAAAGAGTAGCCGAAGTCCACTGCGTTGAGGTCATCCAGTTTGGATTTTCCTTTTGTAGTTGAGGGAGTTTCCCCTTCCATGAAGTAACAATTAGCAAAGATTTCCATGCCAGGTAGCCTCTTCCCATTATTGCCATAAAATGGTTCCGGGAACTCATAGCAGGGGAGGTTTTCCCCTTCATTCAGGAATTTTCCGTTCAAAGTAAGAGTGTAAGGGTGGATTTCAATATCTCCATCCTTTTTTCTGTCTTTTGCTTTTTGATCTCTTTGTAGTCCTCTGGCGTCGGAAGGTATCTGTTGAGTTCCTAGCTTTTGCTTTGAATGATGACAAACCACATTGAACTATCACATTGTATGCAAGTTTTTGTTTGCATGTGCAGGTACTAAAGAAACAAGTTCAATGATGACAAGATAAAGCTCGAGAAGCCAAGTCTTGAATTTTGCATGAAGATCAAGCTCATAGAGTCTAGGTCTTAGGTCTTAGATGCAATTTAAGTGGTATGAAGGTTTGCTTATACAATATAAAGATTGAGATTACTTGGCATACATAATCATAAGTAAACTTGGCTGACTGGAACAGTCTGGGAACAGTGCTGAACCAGTCCTCTAGAGTTTACTTCACACATCCGTATTTTAGGAAAGTTTCTCTCCGCGCAAAATTGTTTTTCAAAAATCAAACACAGATGCTTAGGTTGGTATGCAAGGCAAATATCCTTAAGTATGGCAGGTATGTTATGTAATATTATGCTGGTTTTATTTGATTTCAAATAAAATCAGTGAGATTATTTTCCCAGGTTTATTTCTATAATTTCAAGGAAAATATTCTCTTGCAAATATTACATAACATACTAAGCCAAAGGCTTATTTAAGGATATTGGCCAGCAGACATCCAAGAACAACTTTTGCACTAACAAAAACAGAAAAACACCAATTGGAAAAGTGCTCTCTAAGTCTCAATCTCGCATAAACCTCATAACCACATTAAATTTTTAATTTTCTCACTTCTGTAAGCATTTTAAGCTAATTGTATTGAGAGACAAAGGATTGAAATTTGAGCCGTCTTATAGTTCTGTTTGCTGGGGAAGTTGATCGCGGATCATCTTCATTTGAACCTTCATAGTTGAGGGTTTAGTCGACCTTCCATAGGTGGAAGTTAGGGAATCATAGTGTGCATAGGTGCATAATTGATTGATAGTAATTCTTTTGTTATTCTGAGTTGATTAATTAAAGAGTCAGTGAGTGGAGGATGTAAACTTATTAGAAGTCGAACCTCGTTAAATCTTGGTGTTGTTTAATTTATTGCTTTAATATTTCCGCTGCTTAAGAACTAGTTCTAAAGTGGTCTTATAATTAAAGGGTAACACCTACAGAAGGAAGAAAAGATGAATACTCAAGAGATGTTGAATGGAAACTCTAGATCAAGGCTGCCCAAGTTTAATGGAACAAACTATCCCTGGTGGAAGAATTGCATGCAAAACTTTGTCATAGGCACTGCTTATATGTGCTGGATGATAATCAAGAATGGTCCTAAGAAGGTGGCAAACAACTTTGATGGAACGGAGAAGAAGGAGAGTGAATACCCTAGCACAAATCTTAAGACACTTGAGAAGAACGCAAAGGCTATGTCACTTCTTTAACAAGGTATTGCTGACAATGAGGTAAGTCGTATTTTAACATGTTCTACTGCTCATGAAATATGGGAAACTCTGTTAGCATATGAAGGCCCTAGTGAAGTTAGGCGATATAAGGTAGATATGCTCATGTCTAAATATAAAACCTTTGATATGAATCGAGATGAAAATATAAAAGATATGTATACTCGTTTTATGTCAATTATTAATGAAGTAAAATCTCTTGGCAAAAGTTTCACTAGTGTAGATTTGGTTATGAAAGTTTTGAGAAGTTTGACAGGTAAATGGCTGCCTAAGGTAACTGCAATCCAAGAAGCCAAGTATTTAACTACTCTGACTGTAGAACAAGTCATTGGGTCGTTAATGACTCATGATATGTTGGTGAGCACAAAGGAGGAAAGAACAACCAAAAGTCGAGGGATGGCCTTGAAGGGGGAAGAAAATGAAGAAGATCTGGATGAAATCGTTCTCACAGCAAAAAATGTTCGAGGGAAGCCTCAGATCTCAATACAAGGGAAAATCCTAGAAGAACAAAGGCAATATGAAGAAGATCAGTACCAGCACTGGTGTCTTCAAATGTGGTGAAACTGGATATATGATCAAGGATTGTCCAGCACGGAAATCTTACAAGGGAGGACAAATGGAGAAAAAGATGACAAAGAGAGCCATGCTTGCTGCCTGGGGAGATTTCGACTAAGGTGGTGAGAGTGAGGAAGAAGAAGCCCTATTTTGTGTTACTGCACTGTTGGGAGAAAGTAGACCAGAGGCAAACCAGTTCAGGAAAGAAGGGACACACGTGTCTCATGGCTAGAAGCCGCTCTTCTGATGAAGAACAAGTAACTGTTTCTGATATGCAAGAACAAATGAGATATTGTGATAGGGATGAGTTACTTAATTTCATGGATGGTGCTATTGAACAAAATGATAAAGGCAATGCTGCTTATAAGACTAACAATAAAAAATATAGAGAAGTATCTCGAAATCTAGATCTCAATGAATGTCGTTCTGCTGAGCTTGAACATATTTGTATAGAAGTGAAAGAAAAAATTTCAGAGATTGAAGTAAGTCTGGATCAGAAGAACATAGAACTTGAGATGTTAAAACCTTAATCAGTTTTTTCGAAAACAGGTTTTTATCAAAATAATGAAACAAGTTTTAGTAAACTTAAGGAGGCAGAAGTTGAAGATATATATTTCGAAGTACTTACACAAAAATCACTTTCTCTACAACATTTCGACTTAATTCTAGCATATAATTATATGGTTGATTATGTGGAAGAATTGTTCAAAGAGCATGTGAATCTAAAAACTTCTCTTACTAGCACAAGTCGTTCTAGTATTAATGTCAATAACTTAAGTTTGGAATATGAAGGTAAGATTTGTGATTCAGAAGCTGAAATATCTGAGTTAAGAAAAGATATCAACCCTAAAGTTGTTTCAGACAATCAAGGTGTTGATATTGAATTCTTACACTTAGAATATGAAACTAAAATCTGTGATCTTCAAGCTGAAATATC
This sequence comes from Suaeda aralocaspica, assembly GCA_016808085.1. Classification (NCBI taxonomy): domain Eukaryota; kingdom Viridiplantae; phylum Streptophyta; class Magnoliopsida; order Caryophyllales; family Amaranthaceae; genus Suaeda; species Suaeda aralocaspica. Next base: position 450,292 of record PYUH01000329.1, on the reverse strand, counting down.
TTAACTAAGGAAAGGTAAGGATACTCAGACCACTTCTGAACCAGACCTTGAATTGATTTCAAAACTTAAGGATGAGCTTCATAGGGCAAAGTTTGATCTTGCCATTGCTGCGGAAAATAATGAAGCTCAACTTAAGAAACATGAAATCAAGGAACATGATTTTAGTGATTTCCTAACACAGATGCACAGGTTGCTCGACGCTCAAATACTCTAAACATACTTACCTCAAAACCTAGTAACTCTATGAGGTTTGGATTAGGGTATTCTAGAAGTAGTTCCCAACGGCCCCAAAAGTTGGGCAGAGATGAGACTTGGATTTCTGAATTCAAGAGAGCTAAGTATGTTTTTGCAAAAGACATGCATGTATGCACCTACTGTGGTAAGAACGGACATGTTATTGAAACTTGCTGGATCAAGACAAAACATAATAAGAAAAATCAGTCTCATGTTCAAAGAACTCATAATCATCAGAGTCACATACATAATTTGTCTAAAAATGGAAAGCATGATAAAACAAGAAAGACAAATGTAAAACAAACCTGGGTTAGAAAGGACAGTATCAAACAAGTTCCTATTAACAAGGAACCCGTGAAAATCTAGGTTCCTAAAACTAAACCTTGATTGTTTTGTGCAGGTTAAAGCGAAAGGAAAGCCATTCTGGTATTTGGACAGTGGTTGCTCAAGACACATGACTAGAGATAAAAGTCAATTTCTTTCACTCATAGCCTATGAGAGAGGAAGTGTGACCTTTTGGGGATAATAGTAAAGGTTTGATCAAAGGTATAGGTAAGGTAGGTAAGACACTTTCTCAAGCAATTGATAATGTATATTTTGTTGAACGTTTGAAACATAACCTCTTGAGCATATCTCAATTATGTGACAAAGGAAACCATGTTGTATTTGAAACAAATATATGTCACATAGTTAACATTGAAACAAGGGAACTGGTATGTAAGGGGTTTTGACACAATAATGTTTACATAACATTTTTGAGTTAGATTCCTAAGACCAGTGCCACTTGTCTCAATGTTATGGAGGATGACCATTGGCTGTGGCACAAGAGACTTGGACATGTAAGCTTTTCCTTGTTAAATAAACTACGATCTCATGACTTAGTCACAGGTTTACCTAACATTAAGTTTGTTGCAGAACGTATTTGTCATGAATGTGCAAAATGTAAGCATGTCAAGTCCTCTTTTAAACCAGACAAGTTTGTAAACTCTACTAGACTATTAAAACTTGTGCACATGGATTTGTGTGGATCCATGGTTGTATAAGGTTGAAATGGTTTAGACAGCCTTTCTCAATAGTTATGTGAAAGAAGATGTATATGTGGAACAACCCCCATCATTTCAGGATAGTTAGTAGCCAAACCATCTTTTCAAACTTGACAAAGCTCTTTATGGCCTCAAACAAGCTCCCAGAGCTTAGTATGAGAGGTTGTGCAGTTTTCTTTTAGAAAATGGATATAAAAGATGTTCAGTTTACAAGAAACTATTCTTGAAGGAACAGAGAACATATCTGCTAGTTGTCCAGATATATGTAGATGGTATTTTGTTTGGAGCTATTAATCCTGGTTTATGTAATGAGTTTGCAGAGTTGATGAAAAGTTAATTTGAAACGAGTATGATTGGAGAACTTGGGTTCTTTGTAGGACTTCAAATCAAGCAAACCAGGGATGGATTTTTTATTCATCAGCAGAAGTACCTCACGGCGTTGCTGAAAAGATATGGTGTGCAAGACAGCAAATCCTATGGGACACCCATTCCAACTTCTACAAAATTAAGCCTTGATGAGAAGGGAAAGGGTGTTAAGGGTTAGTTGTATAGAAGTATGATTGGATCATTGCTCTACTTAATAGCCAGTAGGCCAGATATAGTTTTCCAGTAGGGTTGTGTGCAAGATTTTAAAGCAACCCTAAAGAATCTCACCTAAAGGCTGTTAAGAGAATTTTAAGGCATTAAGATGGTACTGATGATCTGTGTCTATGGTATCGAAAAGGTAGTAGTATGAATCTTATAGGATACACAGATGCTGACTTTGCTGGTTTTATTGTGGACAAGAAGAGTACTTCTGGAACAGCTCACTTCTTAGGTTCCTATCTAATCTCATGGGGATCTAAGAAACAAAACTCTGTGGCCTTATCCACAGCAAAGTCAGAGTATATTGCAGCATCTTTATGTTGTGCTCAGCTCTTGTGGATAAAGTCACAACTGAAGGATTTTGGGATTTGTTTCAGAAGTGTTCCCATCTTATGTGATAACGCAAATGCAATCAATATTTCGAAAAATCCTGTCCAACATTCTAAAACCAAGCATACTGATATTAGGCATCATTTTCTAAGGGAAAATGTAGAAAAAGGTAATGTAGAATTGGAGTTTTGCAGGTCAGAAGATCAACTAGCTGACGTCTTTACAAAACATTTGAGCAGAGAATTGTTCATCAAGCTTCATACCTTGTTGGGTATGATTAAGATTCGACAATGAGATCTTAAGTCTTGACTTGTCCATTTGGATAGTCAAGTGATGCAAATATGTACATATTTTGTTTTGTTTTATTTTTCTTTATGCGTTCAAGGTCTCACAAAGTTCTTATACGATGCTAAGCTGATTAATTTAGTACTCAAGTGCCTTAGCATAATCCTGTAAAAGGTAAGTTGGGACAGACCGGTTGTAAACCATTAGGGAACCAGATCCATGATGAGGTTATTTTTAGTCAGTCAGTATATTATCAAAAATACAAATTTTTGGAAACAAATATATTGACGGTTGTATTTATTCAACTGCCTTTTTAGCTGAACGGACAAATATCTTTCAAATATTCTGAAGATATCCTTTTCGATTTAAATCTCCTACAAATATATGCTTTTGATTATACTTTCCTTCTTCATTTCATTTTCTTATTTTTTTTTTAACCTCTATATATTCTCTCGATTTCTTTTCTCTCACAAAAAAACCTAATTCATATAAATTCTTTATTATTACTTTCTCTCACATTGTTCAAAGTGTTCCTTGTTGTGCTCAAATCAAAGGAAATATTAAGTCTCATCGTGTCGAAAAAAAGAAGCATAAGATTGATTGAAAAAGAAGTTAGTGAATGTCCTGAAATTGAAACGAAGAAAATAAAGAAGATGGTTGACAAGGTTATTGAGTCTGTGATAGAAGATGTGACGGAGGAAGAAGATGTGAACGAAGAGGAGGAAGTGCCATTGATTAGAAAGAACACCAAAGCTGCAACTTCAAAAGCTCTCACTATAAGACCCTCAACACCAAAATCCACCACAAAAACAACCACAAAAGCGGTTACACCAAAATTAACCGCCAAAACCACCAAATCTTCCACACCAACATCCACAAAATCAACCACAACCAAAAAGCCACCCACACCAAAATCCAAAGAATCAACTCTTGTACCAATAGAAACGTCAAAATCCAAAGAACCAGAGATTGTTGAAGAATCTGAACATGAGAAGGAATCTTAAACTGAATCAAAGTCGAATGAAGAAGAAGTTGAGGAGGAAGAAGTTGAATTAGAAGAAAGGGAAATTGAACAAATGGAGGATGTTGTTACTGATGAAGTGATCAAAAAAAGTCAGTACTAAGAAACTATGTGGGACTAACGGAAAAGGTCCTTCAATGTTTCTTTCCCAAATAAAGCGATTATCCACCATTTCGTTGATGTTCGTGTTCCAGTATCTATTGACCATCAAACTCATTCCTAGGATCTTAACATCAAGATTTTCCCAAATTTACTCTATAAGCGCTAGGGAAAGCTCGATGATTGGGCTAGGTAGCTCGAGAATATCAGGTTCGTTGAAATCCCACTTACAAAGACGAATGTAGAATCTTATATTGTTGATAGGTACATCCCATCATGTCTTCATCCTTTCAGTGTGAACCCTTTTCCAATAGTCAATGGATCTTTTGATAGAGGTAGAAAGTTGGAAGTCTTTTCCCCTTTTTCAAAGATCCTTGGTGTAGCCCCATAGTTCGAGAAGATGTATTGAGGGACAGTTCATCAGGTAGATGTGATCAAGGTGATTGGATTAAATAAGTTATCTTTTTTGATCATGAGGATAGTGAGTGAATTTAATTGAATGTTAAGCATCTTTCCTCTTGGTCGAATTGGAAGTCTTCCATCCTCAACCATATCATGCAAGAGATTCTTTAGGGTCCAGCATTCTTCAGTAGTCCGAACCCTACCTCGATGATATTTGCTGTATTTGTTGGCATCCCATCATAAAATCTCTTTTTTGGAGTGGGATCTAGGTTGGGCCCCACTGCATTAATTTTAACTTTGAATTGAAGCCTTTTAAACGCTTGGGTGTAGGTCATACCGAAGGGAGTGTCTTAGCGTCGACGACAGAAAGGAGCTCTCACATTTTCCACGGCATTAACGTTGTTGGAGGTAGATGCCCCTTTTGAGTTGGTTGTTTCTGATTCGTATTCAACCGACCCTTTCTACATTATTTGTTAAGGTCATCCTCGATTTCAATCTCGATGTGTTATACTTTTTTGAAGGTGTCTACGCCAAAGTACTTTAGGTGATTCTTGTATTTGGGTGGTCAAAGTAAGCATCTTGATGATTAACCCTCATGGCCCCCTTCTCCATGTCTTAGACGGTGTACTTGATGTGTTGAAGGTCGTTAGTTTTATTTGACATTGATCCAAAAGCATGGATAAGTGGTGCCAATTTATTGATCACTTTGTCAACCTTGCTTGCCAGATCTTGGTCACCCATTGTTGAATTGGATTTTGTTGATTCTTGTTGATCGGATAACGGGGCGTCTCTTCGAAGTAGCCTTGTACCATGCTCTCTAGTCAAACCAAGATGATTTGTTTGTCGGGCTCGTGCACGACCTATACTACGATATTGAATTTTTAGAATTTTTACTTGTTTTTTAAACTTATATGCATGGCCTTATCATGGTTTCTTTCTAACCCAACATGAATGCATGATGGATTGTATTTCATCATCCTTGATCTTTATTGTTATTATTATTATTATAATTATTATTATTATTATTATTATTATTATTATTATTATTATTATTATTATTATTATTATTATTATTATTATTATTATTATTATTATTATTATTATTATTGTTATTGTTATTATTATTATTATTATTATTGTTATGATTATTATTATTATTATTGTTATTATTATTATTGTTATTATTGTTATTGTTATTATTATTATTATTATTATTATTATGGTTTAGGAATCCTCGAAAAGTCCCTCACAAACCTCATATAGTAACTTGCTAACCCTAAGTAACTCCGTACATCCGTTACATTCTTCGGTGTAGGCCAGTCCTTAACTCCTTCAATTTGGGCTGGATCTATTTCAACCCCCTCTTTACACACAATGTGCCGCAAGAATGCTACTTTCTCCAACAAGAATTCACATTTTGAGAACTTAGCATACAACTCGTTTTCTCTTAATGTCATCAAAATTGTCCGCAAATGCTCCACATGTTCTTCCTTACTCTTAGAATACACTAATATGTCATCAATGAAAACGACTAAAAAGTTATCAAGAAACTGTTGGAAGATTCTATTGGTTAAATCCATAAAAATTTCTGGCACATTTGTCATCCCAAAAGGCATAACAGTGAATTCATAGTGTCCATACCTAGTGCGAAAAGCAGTTTTCGGTATGTCCTCATTGGCAATCCTCAAATGCTGGTATCCTGATCTGAAGTCAATTTTCGAAAACAATGTAGCTCCTTTCAATTGATCAAACAAGTCATCAATTCTTGGTAATAGATACTTATTCTTGATCGTCACTTTATTCAGCTCCCTATAGTCAATACATAACCTCAAACTCTCATCTTTCTTATTCACAAACAATACTGGTGCTCCCCAGGGTGAAGCACTAGGCCTAAAGTAACCCTTTTCCAACAAATCCTGTAACTTTTCCTTTAACTCACTGATTTCTTGCACGCGCCATCCTATAGGGTGTTTTGGAAATAGGTGTTGTTCCTTAGACTAAGTCGATGGTAAAGTCAATTTCCCGCTTAGGTGGCATTCCCGGAATTTCCTTCGGAAACACATCAAGAAAGTCACTTCTATTTTGTTGTCTCAATATCCTCAGGTTTAGCAGTCTCAACATGATCCATATCTCACACACTACAAAGGTAAATTGGAAAACCTCTGATCACAAACCTAGCAAACCTCATTACTGACACTATTTTGTTGTCTCGGTCTTCCTGCCCTCCAATAGCTCACCTTTTTACCCTTATTAATCAACGAGATCTTTTGTGGTTCACATTGAATCTCAACCTTGTGCTTACTCAACCAATCCATTCCTAGGATCACTTCTAAGTCACCTAAATCAAACTCGATTAGGTTAGCCTTAAACTAAACTCCCTCAATTTCAATAAGAACATCTTGATATCTTCTTGAACATTGCACTTCTTGTCCTGAAGGTAACACTATTGACATGTCTACTACATCTACTTTTACCAACACAGGTTTTAACTTTTCTAGGAGTTTATTGGAAACAAAAGAGTATGTTGCACCAGAATCAAACAAAACTTTAACAGGTAAAGAGTGAATATAAAAAGTACCAATGATGACATCTTTATTAGCACCCGCTTCACATCGAGCCATCACATGCAACTTTCCAGTGTTTGAGGTCTTAGTTTGTCCACCTTCATTTCCACTCCCATTCCTACTTTCTTCTTGAGATGTCACCTTTCCTCCCATATTTCCTTGAAAACCCTTTTGTTGTGCCCAGCTGAATTCCCCATAGTTTGAGAATTCTGTCTCTGCTTTCCTTTGTTCTTAGAGAAGCACTCATACTTACGGTGTCCAAGTTTGTTGCACAACCTACAAGTCACTGGTTCCCTGCACAGTCCTTCCCTGGGTGGTTGTTGGGACACTTCTTGCAAAAGTATACTCGCCCTCCTTGACTTGCCATCTGAGTCCTATTCCCATTTCCAGAATTAGGCTTCCTAAAGCTTCCCCTATTACCTTGGAAGTTGTTGTTGAAACGAGGTCTCGTATATCCACCATGATTCCCTTGTTGGATGAAGTTTCCTCCACCATCCTTCCTTTTCTCCCTCGTCTCGCTTTCCTTCTATACCTCGTTCTTCTTTTGGTCTATGGCGTACAAGTGTGCAGCTCTACCATATAACTCATGTAAGGATTCAAAGATCTTTCCAGCTAGTTGTGACTGTAAATCTAAGGGTAACCCTCTCTCAAAACTACTAGCTTTCAACCTCTCAGTCGCTACAACCTCAGGAGAAAACCTAGATAACTCTATAAACTTAGAGCAGTACTCAGTAACAGACCTACTCCCCATCTTATGTTCTACGAACTCCTCAGCCTTCTGTTTTTGAAGAAACACAGGGTAGAACTTATTACAAATTCGATCTTGAAACATTTCCCAATTAAATCTTGGTAAAGCCCTTATTACAGCCTCATTCTATGACTAAAATAAATCAGCCTCCCCTAAGATAGTACACAGTATGGTTCACCATAAGCTCCTCTGGACACTCAAATGCCCCAAACAATTTATTAAACTCTCTCAACCATCCTTCTAGAACTGTTGCATTGTGCTCTCCTTGGTAAGTGGGTGGCTTGGTTTGAGAAATTTTCTTGAACAGTTCCCCAGCAGGGTCACCACCATTTCCATTTCCTGTTGCAGCTAACTATTCAGCTACAGTAGCTAATTGCCTTACTACTTCATTCAACTGATTGTTGTTACGTTCAGCCATTCTATTTCTCTTGTAGAGGAAAAGATCTTTGCATCAAATTAAGTCTAACGGTAAGTTAGGACAACATAGACTTAAATCATAAAGCACTTTCTCATTTCATCTCATAAAATAAGTTTTGTTCTTTTAGAGTGAATGATTCACTTTGTCTTGATTGTTTACACAACCATTTAAATAAGAATAAAGCATATAAGAAATAAAAATAATATCCTTTGTTCTATTCTACTTGAGGCCTTAATTCATAAATAATTTTCTTACTCAACTTTCCTCATTACTTCTTATGGCTCACCATTACTTATTCAAACTAATGTACACAATAACTTAAAGTGTTCAACTAGACATTAAAATATTCGACATCAATAGTTAAATATATCTAAACAAAAGTCTCTACATATTAACATTATCCTTCTTGTTTCTTAACATAACATATTTCTTTGGTATGAATTCTGGGTCATCCTTAGTGTCATCCCCCATTTCTTCATCTGTTTCTTCCCCTTTTCCTTCCATGTGTTCCTCAAGATCTGATTCTTCCTTCTCTTCTTGAGATTCGATTACCGAGTCAACATATACCGAGATTACTGGATCTGGATCCTCAATTTCATAACACGAACTATCCTTGGATTCACCAATCTTAAAACCTGTAGGAGTCTCCTCTACTATTTGGTCTTCACTCCCTTGGCTACCATCTGGGCTTTGTGTGGGCGGGGTCTCCTCATTTGCATTCATTTGTTGATACTCCTGCTCCTTCTGAGCAATATATTCCTCCAAGAAACTTCAATCACAACCCCACTGGCCCACAGCATTCTTATACTTAGAATAGTTTGGAAGGCTTTTATGAAAATGAACATCGCTACACTTCGCCTTAATTTCAAAGTAGGGTGAACAGTCGGGTAAACACCTAACAATCAAAGCTGCTGCATGGTCAGGCTGATCCCATCGGGGTAAATTCAACACCGTACTCATGTACCAACAGTAGAACCGTATGTTCCAAACGTATTGAGGTGGACTTTCATAGTCTTTCTTCTCCAATGTCCCTATTTAAGTATACTTATTAGGCATAGTAGGTGTCATCCTGCACAAAACTTAAAACTAATGGTCCTTCCTTCCCAAAACAAGACAACAACAAAAAAAAAATAAACAAACTAACAGTTCTGCAAAAAGAAGGTCTTGTGGCTAATATACAATTTTGTTTACACCCAACTTTTCACATAAGCATCACCTTAAACATAAACTTTAATGCATGAAAGAACGAAAACAAAGTCTATCCTACATGGCCAAACTTCCTACCCAAGCACACCACATGGTATTGAAGCGATAACACATAATAAATACCTGAACTCCTTGCATACCTGCACACATAATTTGTTTTTCAAAACATTACATTTTCAGAAATTACTATTTTTAGAAAAATTCCATTTTCAAAAAGTTTCCAATCTGAGAAGTTCCCCTTTCCAAAAATAAAACTTAGGGTACCCCCAAAATAAAATTCATTTTATTTCAAAATCTAAGCTCTGGTAACCACTTTGTAACACCCTGGATTTTCCTAACTTCATACTTCTCATTTTTCCGAAAAACATAGTAAATTAATAAGAACTAGTAATTATGGAAAAACCAAAGTATTACCGCCACTGTGATAGCTGCTAAGGCAATTATCAAAGTACGACAACATAAGTCTTAAACCAAAACAATTAAAAACTAAGCTTCAAAGCGAATTGAAAATAATAATCAACTTTAAACTTATTACATTTACAACCATATTAATGGCCCTTAAAAAAACATAACCAAAACTAATATTGAGAATCTTTCGAAAACCAAACAACCAAAATAAGTGTTAGTCTTCATAAGCAATTAAAATAAAGCAAAGCTACAAAACACAGCAAACGCTCTCACTCCATCCCTTTGTTGACTAAATTAAAACCTTGTTGACTAAATTAAAATAAGTTCAAAGTCTCCTACACAAGGAAACACTGAATAAATTAAAACCTTGTTGACTAAATTGTACAACAACTATAACTAACTTCTAAATTTGGAAACTTTGTCCAAAACTTCCCTATATGGTCTCTATTAAACTCCATACTTCACTTAAACTTTTCCATTGCAATACTACTTAGTTTTCGGGAGTTATTTGTGCTTTATAAAACCTTAATAAAATTTTTATGCTACTTTAGAAAAGTGGACAACAATCTGACTTTATCAAAACTCCTTGAAAAGTTCCGAAAACCACACAAATCAATCATACAATGTATTACTTAACTTATATGATCAATTTATGCTAAATACATACTTTAAAAGCATAATTAATTAATTTATAAAATCTGGACAGCATGTTAAACATGCTTAAAATCACTTTTAAACTTCATAAAACATACTAAAATTTATATTGTTCAATATAGAATTGATTTGTGATCATACTAGTACAATTTGGACACTTGAACCTTAATTTAACTTATTTTTATTAACATTTCAGATTTATTTATCAACTTTAAAGTCATGAAAAACTTATAAAAACATCATGATTTCATGCCAAAACACTTCAACAATCTACTAACTTAAATATGAAATCAATCTAGGCTGTAGAACATTTTTTTGTAAGCCAAAACATGTCAATAATATTTAATCAACTTAAATTCATGATTATAAAATTTGGACAACTTTATAAATTAAGTTTAAAACCCTTAAAAATCGATCTAAACTTCATAACATCATCATAAGTACACCCAACAATAATTTATGATCATAATATCAAAGTTTAGAACATAAAAAAATCATAAAATCATAGCTGCATAAATTTTTCAAACCCTAATTTGTAATTTCATGAACAACAAAATTAATTCATGCCTTAAAGCAATTCATACTTATATCAAAATGTGATTAAACCTAGTTATAAACATAAATTTGCAAATTTGAATCAAAAATAAAGAAGTAGAATTTTTTTAAAAAAGTTTCAAAAAATACCAGGTATAGGGGAGGAACTGCAGCGGCGGCAGCAGGCTGGCTGACGGTTGCTGTCGCGGTGGTGCAGTGGCCGGTGGTGGGTCCGGCTGGGCGCGGATCCCGAGGCACAAAATAATTTTTTTTTCTTCCGATTTTCCGAACTGTTTTTTTTTTCTAAAATTTGAAACCCTTTTTTTTTCTCTCTCTAACGTTTTGGAATCCTGATGACTAGTATGATCATGAAAAGTCCAAAATTTAGGTTTAATAGGGTATTTATAGGCCCCAAAGTAGGATTTTGCTGAGGCCCATAAATACTCCTAATTAAATTAGGAAACCTTTGAACTCTATTTTTAGAAGCTTTTAAAATATTTTTAATCATAAAAAATTTTATTTAAGAACACAAATAAGTATTTTAATAAAAAATTGTTATTTATTTTATTTTTTTAATAATTCTTTTCATTTAATATTCCTATTGAACATAACTTTTCAATAAAAATGTTAAAATTTTACGAATAAAATACAAAATTATACGTATAATATATAAAAGTACTTTCTTAAAATACGTGAAAATGTGGGGTATTAAAACCACCCTTAAACCTACTACTTGGGTTGAAGAGATGGAAGAACCAACCAAGAAGAGGAAGGTTGAGGACGAAGCCAAAAATGAATTGATGGCCATTCACAGTTTGAGTCAAGTAACTCCACCTCAACTGGTTGGTCAACATGAAGATTTTGTTCTTCATGAAGCCAAGCACGACAGGACTGTGAAGGTAGGCCAGGCTCCTGACGACCATGTTGGGGCAGAAATGAGAATGTTGTTAAGAAAATTTAAGGATGTTTTTGCATATGATGTTTAAGAAATGCTGGGTATTGACCCGAGCTTTGTTGTACATAAACTGAATGTTAAACCTGATGCCAAGCCAATCCGTCAGAAGAAGAGGAATTTGGGTGAACTTCGCAACAAAGCAGCTGAAGAAGAAGTGAATAAGCTATTGGAGGCTGGATTCATTAGACCATTCCAGTATCCTTATTGGGTGGCTAATGTAGTCCTGGTTCCAAAGTCGAATGGAACAATGAGGATGTGTGTTGATTATACGGATCTCAACAAGGCTTATCCTAAGGATAGCTTTCCCTTGCAAAAATTGACTGATTGGTTGATTCCACGGCGGGACAAGCCTTGTTGATTTTTATGGATACCTATTCAGGACTTCACCAAATTCCTCCATGGGAGGAAGACCAAGAAAAAAGAACAAACTTTGCAACTGAAAAAGGTCTATATTGCTATACAAGGATGCCATTTCGGCTGAAAAATACTCCAACTACCTTCCAACGTTTGGTAAATAACGTTTTCAAGAACCTGTTGGTAGGGAATATTCAGGTGTACATTGATGATTTGATTGTCAAAAGTAAGGAGATGAAAGAGCATGTGGCAGATTTAACAGCAACCTTTGAAACATTGAGAAGTTATAAGATGAAGTTAAATCCAAAGAAATGTGCTTTTGGAGTAACTTCTGGAATTTTTTGGGATTTCTTGTGGATGAAAGAGGGATCGAAGTTAAACCAGATAAGGTCAAGGCTGTCTTGGATGTGAGCTCTCCCCGAAACGTTAAGGAGGTTCAGAAGCTGAGCGGATTCCTAGCTGCCCTTGGTAGATTCTGATCAAGGGAAGGTGATAAATGTCATTATTTCTTTGATACGATCAAGTGAAAGGCAAAAGAATGTAAGGGTGGTCCTGAGTTTGAATGGACAGAAGAAGCCGTGTCTGCCTTCATTCGTTTGAAAGAACACCTACATACTCTCCCAAGGTTAATCAGCCTCATTGAAAGAGAAACTTTGCTTATTTGCTTAGTAGTGTCAGAGCATGCGCTCTCACCTATCCTATTAGTCGAGATAGATGGGGTCCAACATCCAGTATATTTTGTGAGTCATGTGCTCCAAAATGCTGAGATCAAATACAGTCTGATTGAGAAGTTTGGACTGGCATTATTTATGGCAAGCCGGAAGTTGAGACCCTATTTTCTTTCTCATAAAATTGTTATATATAGTAATAAGCCAATCAAGAAAGCTTTATCAAAGGAAACATCTTGAAGGATGCTCAAGTGGGCTCTAGAAATGGACTCATTTGACATTTCTTTTGAACCAAGAAAGGTCATCAAGGGTCAAGCTTTTGCAGATTCTATAGTTGAAATGACAAGGCCTCCTATAGAGAATGAAATGACGAGGCCTCCTATAGTTGGAATGGAATTGACCACTAGACCTTGTATTTTGATGGCTCGTCCACTCAGAATGGATGTGGGGCTGGCATTAATTGTAGGTCGCCTGAGGGTTAAACCTATGAGTACGCCATGAGGTTCAAATTTCAAACATCAAATAATGAAGCTGAGTATGAAGCCTTGATTGTCGGAGTCAAATTATGTAAAGCCACTGGGGCAAAGAAGATAGAGGCAATGTCTAACTCTCAGCTTATTGTGAGTCAATACTTGGGGGACTATGAAGCTAGAGATGGCAGCATGGCCAAATACTTGAACATACTTCAAGAGGAGGTGAAAATTTTGGACAAGTTCAAAATTATGAAAATACCAAGATCTGAGATCAACCAAGCAGGTGCTCTCTCCAAATTAGCTAGCTCAGCAGTTGGAGAGAATCCCCGAACAGTCTTTTGGGAAATTAAAGAAAAGAGAAGTATAGAACAAGCGGAGGATGTTAATTTCATCAGTCGTGGGAGCTCTTAAATGGATGAGATTATTGAATACAAAACCAATGGAACATTGTCAAACAATCCACAGCAAGCAAAGTATGTAAAAGCTAGAGATGCATGGTTTGTTCTTTGGCAAGGGCAGCTATATAAGAAGTCTTTCACTCACCAACTATTGAAGTGCATCACTCTAGAGAAAGGCAAGGAGGTACTTGAAGATATTCATGAATGGTTTTGTGGTTCTCACATAGGAGGAAGGGCATTGGAAGAAAAGGCACTTAGCGCTGGGTATTACTGTCCTAGTCTCAAACATGATGCCATGTCTTATGTGAGAAAGTGTAAGAAGTGTCAGCCGTTTGGTAACATACGACAAGGACCAGCCAATGATTTAAATCCAATTTTTAGCCCTATACCGTTTGCTGAGTGGGGAATGGACATTATTGGCCCATATCCAGAAGCATCAGGGCAAAGCAAGTATATTTTGGTTGCTGTAGACTACTTTACTAAGTGGGTAGAAGTAGGGCCTGTAAGAAATATCAAACATGGGGAAGTTAAATAGTTTATTTGGAACAATATAATAACAAGGTTTGCAGTACCTCAGTCAATAGTGTTCGACAATGGTCCTCAATTTGAGACCCCTTAGTCAAGAGTATGGCTGGAAGACTAAGGCATCTTAGCTCATTTTTCCTTAGTTGGCTAAGCACAAGCCAATGGACAAGTGGAAGCCTTCAACAAGATCATCAACACAGGAATGAAGAAAAAGTTGAAAGTTGCAAAAGGTCTATGGGTGGAGGAGTTGTACAATGTTACCTGGTCTATCAGTACAACAGCAAAGAATTCCACAGGGGAAACCCCATTTATGTTGGTATATGCAGCAGAAGCGGTTCTCCCCATTAAAATGTGTGAGCCTACTTTAAGAGTTATGCTATATGATGATGGTGCTAACTGGGAGATGATGAAAGCCACCTTGGACATCTTACTTGAGGTTCGGGGCAATGCTTAGCTCAGGCAAGAAATGTGTAAGGTAAAAACGGCTAGAGAACACAACAAAAGGGTAAACCACAGACCAATGAAGTTAGGGGATCTTGTATTGGGAAAAGTGAAATCAATTGGGAGAACTGATGAGTAGGGCAAGCTTACTCCCAATTAGGAAGGTCCATACGAGATTGTTGAAGTGTTCAGAGATGGAACTTATCGCTTACAAACCTTCAATGGATATGAAGTGCCTAGAACATGGAATGCTAATAACTTCAAGAAATACTATCTTTAACTTGGTTTCAAGGAACCATAATGTAAGGCCATGAGCCCATATATTTCATCTATGTTGATTAATTGGAAAAAGAATTTCTTATTGTACCGAATTGGCTGCGGGCCGCAATTAACTAAATCTTTGTTTTCCTCTCATATGCGTCTTTATATACAAAATACATGGTTGTTAAAAAAGATGTTGATTTTATTAGTTAGGGCACAGCCCAATACTTAACCAAGAGTTAAGAAAACTCAGAACCTGGTTATGTGTTCTGAAACTAATACGGGCAGGATCCCATGAATTAACCGCAGGTTAATATTTGTAAATTAAAAGCAAAAAGAGTCTTTTATGACAAACAGGGTCACATACCCTCATAGGTGATTACAGATCACCAAATTTAAGGTCCGATATTTAGAAATTTACCAAAATACGGGATAAGTAGGGGCAAAAAGCCATTAATAGGGAAAAGTCCCCAAAAGTGTCTATATTAGGGCAAAAACCCTTACTGCGAACAGACTGAGATTAGTTTCAGTCCCTAAGTTTAAGGGTCGTAATTATGATTAATTGATTCATCACTCCTAAAGAGTAATGAATAAATCAAATGCTAAAATTTGTAAACTTAGGGATCTCACTGTCAGAAAAGGTTTGGTTTTCAAATCAGTTCAGCTAATAAAGCGGTGGATATAAAAGGATAACATAAACTTAAAATAACGTGGGTTGAAGAATCAAATCTCTATAAGTTAGAACACCTAAGGGAGTCTGAGTTGTTTACCAACCAATTACGTGTGGTACATCAGATGTTATAAGATAACGCCAAACATGCCAAAAATTGGTTTAAACATCTTAAACCAGGTCATTAAAAGAGGACCGAGTTTAATGCCCAACTCACTAAATTTGACATATCCGGTGTCATATAAGTACACTGGACATGCCAAAATTTTACTCAACTTTAAGCAAACACTAGTGAATTTGCTAAGAAAAATGTCTAAGTTGAATCTCAATGCTTACTTATATAAGTTATAATTTATAGGTAAAGTCTTCAAGTGAAATTTCTATGAGAAATTTCCAAGTCAAAATCTTCAACTTATGCTTCAAACTTCTAAGTGAAGTGACTTATGGTTTAAACTTCTAAGTGAAGTGACTTATGATTTAAACTTCTAAGTGGAGTGTAACTTTATGAATTATAAGGACTATGAGCTGTAAAACTTAAAAACTTTCTAAGTATAACACTTAGAGGTATGTTTATAAGGTGCATTGTCAAATGAGTGGTTTTTGCTTTTGAAAAACCATAAAGCAGTCAAATTAAGCAAATGTACATCAAAAGATAAATTAATTGGGGCTCAAAATGCACAAATGTATAATACAAGCAGTTGGAATAAAAACCAACAATGAATATCAAGATTGTCAAAGAGTATACAAGCCAACAAGTTTATTATAAAAGGAATCAATAATCAAGGGGTAGTTGGTGTGGGTTGATCAACAGTGGTGGTGGCAGTTGTGTTTGCTCCAATCGCATCCTCCTTCTCCTTTTTGTCCATCTCCTTGTCTTCGTCATCCCCAGCTTCGGCATCATCCTCCTCGTCTCTGGCATCGGAGAAGCTGAAAGCGCTGGGAGGAGTGTCCCCACATAGTTTGGTTAGATGAATACTGGTGGCGTAGTCCATCCACTTCTCAAAGTACTGATATGGGACATACTTCTGAAGGCCGAGCTTCCAAGCCTCTGCAATCCTTTTGCGGGTAGATTCCTCCCCCTTCAGATATTTTTGAACTGCAAACTGTCCGGCCTACTCAGCTCCTCTTCCTTCTTCTTCTCGACCTCCTCATCTTGGGCATTGGCAGCTTTCGATTGCTCATTCAGTGCGGCTACCTTCTTCTCGGCCTCTTCAGCCCTCAACTCAGCAGCCCTTTTGTCAGCCACCATCTGCTCCAAGTCCAACTCTTTCTTATTATATTCTTCAAGCTCAGTCCATAATTCTACATTTCTTTTTCCCATGACCAAGTTCTGCTCTTTGGCTCGACCCAAAGAAGCAGACAACTCGTTCACAGCACGCAAATTCTGAGCTTGAATTCTACGGACTGGTTTGCTCAAATAGGGCTCATAGATGGTGAGCATTCGGGCTACCTTTGCCTTTCCTTCTTGGTTTGATCAACTAGTTTTTGGAGGTACTAAAGCCGGAAGATGATCTGCCATAAAGACGAAAGACAAGAAATCTAATAAAAATCCACTAAGTATTGAAAGGAAGAACTAGAAAGACATTATTGAGTTGGTGAAAATTGAGAATAATAAGTTCGGAAGTTTACCTTAATACAGCTGTTGAAGCAAGGACCAAGCTGTCCGTCAAGGATGCCCCTCAGTGAATCCCAGCAGCCGGGTCCGAGTCTAGAGGAGGAAGGTCATTTGGGTCCTTTAAGGTAGGATCCTTATTAGTACCCGTAATGGTAAGACAAGCATGTCTGGCCTCATCCTGTTGGATTGGATCCATCAATCCAAGCTCGGTTTTGTAGGGATTGTCAAAGAGAGGGTCCCTTAGCTAACTGCCGGTAGATCGGACAACTTTGTCCTTTCTGCTGTATGGGATCTCTTTTGAGGACAGGTTGTCCCCAATCGGTTAAGCAGGAGAAGAGCCCGCAGGAGACTCATAACTGGCCAAGGAGGTTGGCCTCTTCTTCTTCGAAGGGTTGATTGAGAGAGGAGAGGAACTCTCTTTCCTCTTAAGTTTGGTAGGGAGAGCTTTTAGCATCTCCTTACCTTTTTCTTTCTTCTCTTTTTCCAGCACTGAAGGCATGGTATCTCTTGTTGAATGCAAAATGCAAAAGATAAGTAGAAAATAAGCAAAGGGGCAAGGCACTGAATGTGGGAAATAATTATTCACTCACATTTAACTCGGTTATCCGTGGGATATCAGGATAAACACTACTAAATGATATCAGCAAAAGCACTAAGTTATAGAATTTGTTAAAAACTAAGTAACAAATAGTGAAATCAAGTTGTTTTAAAAGAAATTCAAAGAATGTTAAATTTTTTTTAAAAAGTTGACTTATTCGGTGATGTCCACTGATACCGGTGTGCCAAACTTGCATTATCACACCTTCAACTCGGTATCTATTTAAAGAAATGTTGCCCCTTGCAACGTAAACACATTCGGTGACAAAAGTTGAGAGATATATGAGTTTTCCTATAAATATTAATTTGTTTTCATTATTATAAGAGATATATGAGTTTTTAGTTTTATGAAATGTTTTCTATGTTTACATTAAAACAAAGTTGTTCTGAAAATTATTTTCGTGAGTTGGGGGATAATTTTCATTTACTCCTGTATAAATTAATTAGTGGCTTTTAGGTGCTTAGGCTTTAATAAAAAAACTAGTTAGTCAACCTTAATTCAAGAATTTTTGTGGCGAGGCCTTTAGAAATTAAACAATTTATTTTCTTTATCCTTGTGAGTTTCTGTTCACACGAAAATTCACATTAAATTTGGTGCTCTCATTGAGAGGGTTTTGTTAAACCTCAAGATTTTTTAGAGTTTTCACTTTTTAATTGATGATTTGTGCAAGTTTCGATTGAAAAAGAGATCGAAAATGGGCAGTAAGCAAAATTAGAAAATTTGTTAGAATGGGCAGTAAGCAAAATAAGCAAAATCAAATTCCCAATTCCAAGGTTAGATGATTTACTTGATGAATTATATGTTTCTAATGTGTTTACTAAAATTGATCTTAGTAGTGGGTCTCATCAAATTCATACGAAAGAAGGTGATGAGTGGAAAATGGCTTTAAAGACTAAGCTACGGCTTTATGAATGGTTGGTCATGCCTTTTGGTCTTACTAATGCACCTA
Organism: Suaeda aralocaspica; assembly: GCA_016808085.1. Classification (NCBI taxonomy): domain Eukaryota; kingdom Viridiplantae; phylum Streptophyta; class Magnoliopsida; order Caryophyllales; family Amaranthaceae; genus Suaeda; species Suaeda aralocaspica. The sequence goes on along the minus strand of PYUH01000329.1, from coordinate 431,854 downwards.
GTACCTTCATGAGACTCATGAATGAAGTTTTGAAGCCATAAATTGGAAAGTTTGTTGTTGTTTACTTGGATGATATCTTAGTTTATAGTAGAAGCAACGAAGACCATCTACATCATCTATGGAGTGTGTTCGAAACTTTAAGGCAACAAAAACTTTATGGGAAGCTCGAAAAATGCTATTTCATGGTGCCTAGCTAGTGTCACGTTTTTGGCGTATGTGGTCTCAAAAGATGGTGTTTCCGTTGATCAAACAAAGGTTGAAGCAATCAAGACATGGCCTACTATGACTAATGTCACTGTGGTTCGTGCTTTTCATGGTTTAGCTTTGTTTTATTGGAGGTTCTTGAAGAACTTGTCATCTATTGTAGCTCCTACGACCGAGTGTATAAAGAAAGACGAGCCTTTTGAATGGACTAAGGAGGCGCAAAAAGCTTTTGAGAAGATCAAACAGATGCTATGCAACACTCCTGTTCTTGCATTGCCTGATATTACAAGACCTTTTGAATTTGAAACTGATGTGAGTAATGTGGGGATCGGAGCAGTATTGGTTCAAGGGAAGACGCCTATTGCTTATTTTAATGAGAAGTTGAATGGAGCAAGGTTGAACTACTCTACTTATGATAAGGAGTTTTATGCAATTGTTTGAGCTCTTGACCATTGGCGTCATTATCTGAGTAGTTCGGTCAACGAGACCGAAGAGAAGGCAATTGTCCCTTCTCAAAAAGGACCCTTCTCTCCCACACCTGAATCAGCTCCTATGAGATGAAAAGCTATTAAGGACATCAACATCGTGCAGTATGGCAATTCCTTTATCAACCACAAGGCCTTTCAACTCATCCTCCCTAAAATGGGAGATACTCTTTTGAATGCCCCAGAGGGGTGTTTTGGTATATACATGTCTACGATAGACATGGGTATCTCTATCCCTTTCTTTACTTTTTTCCTTGATCTTCTTGGACGTTATGATTTGGGATTATGACAATTGATCCAGAATGCATGGCACTACATTGTCACATATGCCGCCACTTGTCAACTAAATAAATTGAGATCTTCTTCTTCTTCTTCTTATTCTGCTTTTGTACATATGCATAAGTTAACCAAAGCAGCCGGATGTAAACATGGCTGGTTTACATTGGCTAACACAGAAGATTACATAATAGCCATAAAAAAATAAAACAAAGCCTTTTCTTGGAGGGGGGGACTTCGTCATCATTAAGTACGATGACCCCGAGTTTATTGCTCCAACGACTAAATGGAACTTAAGTCCGAAATACAAGGTTAAAGTGTCAAACCCTCCCAAACTTAACAAATATGAACTTTTCGTTCTTGATTGGTTTAAGATATCAACAAAAAAGTGGATGAGAATGAGTTATGACATTCCATCCATACGGATTCCCTTCAAATACCTCTTCACAGACCAAAAGTTTCTTGAAGCTTGTGGGTTAGTGTAGGGTTGTGGTTGGGGTAGGTAACACGCATTTCTCAGAAATAATTTATGTTAGTTGGTTTGTTTTTAATTTGTTGGATCATGTGTTGCAGAGAAAGCCTATGCAAAATAACCCGACGAGAAAAAAGAAAAAATGGACCAAGCTGAATTTCTTCGACGTCTGGCTTCATCAAAAGGATAGACTCCCCTTCAAAAAAAAGCTTCAACTAAGGTATTATCTAACCGGATCTTCCAAATCTACATTGTTTCTCATTCAATTTGGTCTCATTCCTGGTGCTTGTTATATCACCGAGTTAGCTAAATTTGTATTGTCTTACATTATACTCGGACTTGTACTTATGTTGCTTGATATGTTTCGGATGTTCCAAATATACATTGTATGTCATTAAATCCGGTGTTACATGATAGTTGTTAAATTCTCACTTATTGCAATTTCGTAGTCTTTTAATTATGCATAACAATTTTGCAAATTCTTACAAATTTTCTAAGTCACTCACATTCGGTGTAGATTATACACAGGATGTGCTAAAATTTAATGAGTGTTGAATCAAACTCGATATTTAAAGTTAAATCCAACCTAATGTCTACATAAGACATCGAATGTGTCAAATCTAACAACACTTACAATAAACTCGACTTTTCACAATATGGACGAGTTTAATTGCATTGAAATGGTCTTGACATAGCTGTTGTCACCATATGACAGTGGATGTGTTAAATATAATGATGCTTGCATTCAGCTCGGTCTCTTATGATGACGCTTAGTTGAATTTCTATCCGGTGTCACCTTATGACACCGGATGTGTCAAATATCATATCACTTGCATGCAACTCGTTCTCTTATAATGAGGCCGAGTTGAACGATTTAACATGAATTTTTAGCACATTCGGTGTCATCTTATGACACCGGATATCAAATACAATGGTACATGTATACAACTCGGTCTCTTATAATGAGGCCGAGTTAAAAATTCATAAATGAATTTTTGGCACATCTGGTGTCACCTTATGATATCGGATGTGTCGAACATAATGTCACCGGTATTAACTCAATCTTATAATGATTAGACAGAGTTTAATGAGTGTGAATAGAGCTTTGGCACATTCGGATCCTCCATATGATACCGGATGTGTGAAATATAATAATTCTTTATATACACTCGGTCTACCCTTAGTAGGCCGAGTTAGATGTCTTTGAATCAATCTTTGGCATACTCGACATCCTTATGATGCCGAATTGGTAATTGCTTACCAACTTTGTAACTCTCTCCTTATGACGAGATTAATTCATGTGAATTAACTTTTGGAACACTCGTCTTTAAGTAACTTTACTTTCTTACTCATATAACCCATAGATAACCGAGTAGAATGACCATGAATTAACTTTTGGGACCTTCGGTATCTTTAACTTTTTATCTATTTTATGTTCAACAAACTTCTATTTTACCCCTTGCAGGTTAGTTTAAATACTCGTTTTATTTTGCAGTCCACCAGGGGCAGCTGACCTTCATTGCTCGGCCAAGAGAAAAAAGATAAGGGAAAGGATAAGATAAAACCCCTTCCCCTCGTCAAATAGAAATTAAAGGTCAGGTCCTCTCCTATCCCATCTAAAAAGTCAAAGCCATCTCCTTTGGCATGCTATGAGTCTTTGGACTCACCCTCTTAGCCTTTGAGCATTCATCCTCAAACTCAGGAGGTGCTCTTCACTAGGAAGGACAAATCTGCTAGGCCTCCTTATAATACTCAACAAAGGGATCTAGTGTTCGAAAATCCCTACAAAACAGATGACAGACTCGTAGATTCGGTGGAACAGGATGAGGCCTGACGTGTTCGACTCACCATTGGTGGAACTACTGCTGATCGTTCTCTGATAAACCCCAACGATCTTCCTCCACCAGACAAGGATCCTACTTCTGGTATGCAAGAGGCTATTAAGAACAACATGCCCCTTAAATATCTTTACCAGGCCATGGCATCAAGTATCAAATTTGTTCGTTATGTTGTTACTATCGTATCAAGTACTCGCTCTGGAGATTTCATTAGGTCTCCTAGAGATCCATGAGCTATAAGCATTTCCTTTCAAACTACAGATGTTGCTGATCCAGAAAAGGACTTCCTTGATGAAGAGTGTGACATTCCTTCCACCTCCAAAACCTTTGTCTCCAATTATAAGAAGGAACTAGTAAGATAAATTCTCCGTTGCGGAGATTAGGAGTACAAGGAGCCTTTAAGCGGTATTTTGGACAGACAACTCAGTTCGTGCTTTCGCAACCGTATTGAGGTAGATTTATTTTGTAAACACTTGGTTAAGTTAGAAGAATTTTCCAGTGTCTTCACTGTCAACACTTAGTCAAATTTTAGAAGCTTTCTCTAATATTTTCATTGTCGATCTATTAATCCAACATTCTTTTGCAGCTCATATTCAGGCTCCAATACACTCAAAAAATGGTGGCACAAACAAAGAAGGAAAGAGCCCAAGCAGCCGGAATGCTCACCATTTGTGACTCCTACCTTAGTGAACAAGTTCAGAGAATTGAAGCTGAAAATTCTCATGTTGTGAACAAGTTGTCAGTTTCTTTCGCTTAATCCAAAGAACAAAAATTATTTCTAGCAAAAACAAATTTGGAGCTCTAAAACGAGATGAAGCCACTAAAGAAGAAGGAGCTTGATGTGGAGCAGATGCGGATAGAGAAGATAGTTGCAGAGTTGAGGGTCCAGTCTGCTGAAAAGAGGGTGGCTGAGTTGGAGGAGAGGTTAAAAGCTACTGAGTTAGAGAACAAAAAGATAGAGGAGCTGAACGAAGCTGGATAATTTGCGATTCATAAATACTTGGAGGGAGTGGAATCAACCAAGTACACTACTACAGGAATGGACTATTGCGACGCACAAAATTAGGTTCCTGCGACGCAAAAAAGCGCCGGAAGATCCTTTACCGACGCTTGAAAAAGTGCCGCACAAGTGGATGCCGCAAGGACCTGCAGCGGCGCAATTTGACAAGGTCGGTACAGCATACTAAAAGCGTCGCGACTTTCACCTGATGCTTTAGCATCTTTTAGAGGCACTTATAAGCGCCGCCATAGTATAGTAGGTTCATAGCTTATTAGCCTAATGTGATACTTGAAAGCGCCGCAATAACTATAATGTTTCACTATTACACAATCTATAAAGGCGCTATTAAGCGTCGCAAGAGGCAAGGTGCCGCACTTTTTGACCCCATATATCCATCGCACTTTTAGCATCGCAATTGTGCATATGTCATTTCAACTTGTTATTTTTCTTTTAAGAAATCTAACAGCAGCAGAATTTGTATAGAGAAAGATTCAACACACCAAAAAGAAACTAAAAATCAAACTCAATAAATTGTTATCAATAACAAACATTGAAATATTTTCAAGTACCTAAAACCATTCTAAAAAGCTATTTCTTAAATCTATACATTAAAACATTATTCATGCCACATAAATCAGTCCATGTAGAAGTTTAATGATACTTTGAATAACGCCCATATGTGATTATGAATTTGCCTTCGTGTGATATCTTTTGAGTTGCAAGCATAACCTATATCAATTGAAAATTTCCATTGTTAGGCCTACATAAATGACATAAAACAAAGGTATCAAATATATTTGCAACATCAATCTAAACTTTGGCCAAGAGCATAAAAATCAAACTTAAAACCATGGATCTGAAAGTACTTTTCCCAAAACATCAGATAATCAGTCACAAATTTGTTTGTTTGACAATCAACACAAAGTAATAAATTACGAATTTTTAATAGAAATTTTGGCAGAGTCTCCAGTGTAAATTGGATGAACCATCCCAAAATGGGACTATTTATAGCCTGTAACCTGTTTCAAACATATCCAAGAACCAACCAACAATCCAATCATGAATCTAGGGAATCACCCAAACAACCATTGTTTTTCCGGTATCCACAATTATAAGGAATCAAGTAACAAAGAACAAATCAATTAGAACTGATACACAGTTGCTTGTGTCAAGTCAAGCCAAAAAATTCAAATACCACCATTATTTTCAGAGAGGAAGCAACAGCTCATCTCATAACCACAACCAAATAAATTGATACGAGAAGTATATAAGAGGAATTGTATTTACCTAGTTAGGATCAGAATTTTCATGCTCTTCCTCCGATTCGAACTCATCAAAATCAGATGTGCTAACATCAGATTCAGATTCATCTGAGAAGGTAATGTTATGATCTTCCAGCTTTCTCTTCACTTTAATAATAGTTTTGCCTTGCCTTCTCACAAGATTTGTCAATCTTTCGACCTTCCCCTTTAATTGGAGAAAATAATGCATAAATGCTACTTCATCCTCAGTGGACATGTTTAGGTTAGTGCATGACCCNAGTGCATGACCGGGGTATAGAAGGCTCTCCTACGTCTGATGGCTTAACACCTAATCCTAAACCACGAACACGGCCAAATTGATCTTTTCCCAACACTTGTGAAACTGGATCATCATCTAAGTTTTCTTTGTCCCCTTGCTCTGTTATAATTTTCTTGATCTGATTCTACAAAGCATAAACAATTATGTGATTAGCAATTGCAAAACGGAACATAAATTTTGAAAATAAGATATTCAGAAAGAAAAAAAAAACAGACCGTTATATCTGCTTCTGATTCATGCTTGTGGCATTCTATATCAGTTTGAGTTCGTGATGAGCTCTTGTTCAATCTTTTTTTCTAAGCATTCAAAAAAATACAAATCACAAGCAAAAAAATAAGGATGACAAGTCAAAATTAAGTAATCAAAACATGTCCAATTTACAAGGATGTAAACATCTATCATACCTACTCTTCACGAACACGAACATGACTCTTAGTACCAGTAGTATGAATCGGCTTTACTTTAGCCTTGCTATGTGATTCTTTACTACGCTTGCTTCTTTTCTGTGAAATTAGTGCAAAAGATTTACAGTCAATTGGAATTATTTAGCACCAATACCAGTTTTGATAATAATAAAAAGAACATAACCCTGCACAAATTTACCTTTCCTTCCTCTGACCTCCAGAAATTAACAAGGCTAACCCATTGATCATATAGAACATCAGGATATGGGCAATTATCATACGGGGTGTTGACGTCAGTATCATCATCGTACCCTCTGCCTTTCAAGTTGCATTTGTAATCTCTCCATTTGTGCCCAATAGATTTCAGTATCCATTTCTCAAGTGATTTCGGGTAGAGAAATCGCCTCTATATGAATATAAAGACGGATTTTAAAAATTATAACAATAAGATGTAAATATGTTTCGTTCAACTTATCGTATATATTAGATAAGAAAAAACAACAACAAACAAACAACAACAACAAAAACAACAAAACAAAACAACAAACAAACAACAAAAAAAAACAACAACAACAACAACAAACAACAACAACAACAAAAAACAAAAACAACAACAACAACAACAACAACAAAAAAATAATTAATAGAAATATAAATAATAATAATAATAAAATAATAATAACAATAAATTAATGAAGAATAATAATAATAATAAATAATAATAATATGATGCTTGAAAATTACCTCAACTTCTTCTAATATCATTTTCTGGTGGTTTTTATTGCAACCTTTCTTCAAAAGATCCCATCTTGTGTAAGTTTTAAAGAGCAAAGTGACCCATTTCTAGCCAACTGTTCCACAAAAATAGAAAATACTCATCCTTACTCCAATTGGTTGATTCTCCTTCTTAATCCGATACTATTCGTTGTCCTTCTGGAGATTCCATAAATCTGCCAAAACAGTCTTCCCACGTCTTCTATTCCCATTTGAATCTGTTGGTTCAAAAATAGATTACATCTTTAAAGAATTTCAACAACTTGAATCATAATTTCTTCAATCTTATTCTAGCATTAAAAGAAACCATGTGATGCATAATAAAAGACAATTTGATAATAGACTATACAGTACCTTCCACAGTGTACTCGTACATTCGTTGATCTGCATTTCCACTCACATGACGACTACAACCACCTTCCTCTTGCCGTGAACTGCTTTGCATCAATGGATTTTGATCTCTCTGACCTTGTTGTTGCCTTTCATTGAGAGGAACTTGATCTCTTTGGTTCCCATTTTGTCCTTGTTCAGAAGGATTTTGAACTCTATGACCATGTAGTTGACGTTCATTTGAAGGAACTTGATCTCTTTGGTTCCGTGGTCCTCTTTCATTAGAAGGATTATTACCCCTTTGACCTTCCTACTGCAATTCATTTGAAGGGGGTTGAATTTGTTGGACACCTTTGCCCACTTTCACCATTTTTGTCACTTATATTAGTAGCCAATCGCAATCTCTTACCCTTGCGCACCACCATACTCCTTTAATAGAAAGAAACTTAAAAGAAGCATCATTTCACAATATCATATAGCAAATTGTTATTCAGCAAGACAAGTTACCACACCAAAAAGAAGAATTAAAAACACCATAGCAACAACAAATATATAACAGCAACAATCAGTTTAATTAGCTAGCTAAAACGAGACATAAAAACAGTCACCAAAATATTCAGCAATAACATCAATACACAATAAAAAAAGGTTGCTCAAAGTATTAATAACAATGTCAACAGCTTTAACAAAAAAATTTAAAAATAACAGTTTAATATATCTAACAAGGATTCAAGAATCTTCATTGTCATCTACCGTGGTCGCTTCTACACCCCTCCTAAGCCAACTGTGATTTCAGTTTTCATCAGTTAAAATAGTGTTCAAAAATGTAACATGATATGGTTCTTCTTCTGTATCTTCACTCAAGTCGTCATCTACCATGTCATATTTATCTTTTGGCCTCATTTTTATAGCAACCGACCATTGTGGATTGTTTTGGTCTTGTATGTAAAAGACTTGTTCAGCTTGCGCTGCAAAAATATGTGGTTCGTGCTCTATGTTTTCCCCTGTATTCGTTAATCGAGAAGTATTGACTAGTGTGTAACCTAATTCATCCTTCTTTACACCTCTTCCACTTGTAGGGTCAAACCATTCACATTTGAACAATACAACTGAATGTCCGCCAAAGTATTTCAGTTGTATGATATCTACTATTTGACCATAGTACACAACATCTCCCAAAATAGGGTTCCTATCACTAGAACTTGCATAGCTTGATGTTTTTGCAATAACCATGACACCACTATTTTGAGTACACTAGTCAAATCGCTTGGATCTAAAGCTGAAACCATTGACATTATACCCCCGATATTTTGTGACAGCATCGAGTGGACCCCGTGCAAGCATTCTAATTTCCTCCTTTAAAGATTCTATGCCATTAGTTTCCTCCAATTTTGTTACCT
>PYUH01000329.1:384023-423065 GCA_016808085.1 Suaeda aralocaspica | reverse complement strand
GTACCTTTTAAAGTGCTATATAACAATACATGATCAATTAAAAAAAATAAAAAATTAATAAATAATAATAATAATAATAATATAATAACAAAACACTAAAATCAATAACAATAACAATAACAAAACATAGCAATACAATACAATAGCAATACATACAATAGCAATAACAATAAACAATAACAATAATCAATAACAATACAATAACAATAAAACCAGACAAGAACAATAACAAAACAAAACAAGAACAAAACAAGAAGAAAAAAAAACAAAACAATAAACAATAACAATAAACACTAACAATAACACTAACAATAACAATAACCATAACAATAACAATAACATAACAATAACAATAACAAAACAATAACAATAACAATACAAACAATAACAAATAAATCATAATAATGAATAATATATAATAATAACAAACAAAAATTGATAATCACCCTACTTACATGTTGCCTGAACCAATCATGAAATATTCATGATGAGTGCGCTCAATGTCTTTCAATGTTAAACGCTTGGACGACTTCGTCTTTTAAGTTCTGAAGCATGTACTCTTAAAAAGAGAATAATAATTATACATTAAAAAATAACCTTTATCTTTGATTTATATTATGAAATAGCCTTTATCTTTGATTTATAAGTATGAAATAACAGATTTTATATATGAATTATTATTTTATACTTACTGTAAAAATTCAGCGACACCCGGACAGTGATAGTACATAACGATGTGCTGTGTCTTGCTAATTTGGCAATAGTGCATGACTTAGGCTTCCTTAAAGGCTGCCCCACTTGTGAAAGCACCGTTTCTTCAGCGCATATATTGAATTATCTACCACTGAAGCGTCATTATAATCTTGAAAACAGACCTAAATATCAGATCAAATCCATCAAGGTATGTGAACAAAATAACACACTCAAGAGCTGCAATAGCTCTGCAATGGAAGCCTCGAGTGAGCTTTATTACGCACATGTGATTTCAATGACCCAAGGTACCTCTCGACGAAGTATATCCATATAAAAAGCACTGGTCCAGCAATCCTTGCTTGGTAGCTAGATGCAAAACCAAGTGTACCATTATGGTTGAAAAAACTAGGAGGGAAAATCATCTCCAAGTGACATATAATTATAGGAATATGAGCCTGAAGTTTTTTTAGGTCGTTACATATAGATCTTACTAGATACATCTCTAAAGTAGCCACATAAATCAACAAACGCCAACACATCCTTCGAAAGAAGCCCCCGCAATGCAACAGGAAGAAGTTGTTGCATTAAATATGACAATCGTGGCTTTAGCCCAAGTAATTGCTTGTTGGAGATTTATACATCTTGAAATATTTGACGCATAACATTTGGACTTTGATGTCATTAAGAGTTTTGCAAATTTTCTCTTCTCTCTTTAGATAATGTGTAGGGGGCAGGTGCAAGTCGTATCTTTTTTTCCATTTCTAGAGGTTTTCTTATGGGTGAAGGTCTGCTCGTATTCCCCATTTTGTAGATCTAAGCGAGCTTTCAAATTATCTTTAGTCTTCCCCTCAGATGAGCAAGTCCAATACATGTCACACACTTGTTTCAATGTGCACAACATCTAAGTTATGTCTAATTAAGTGAGATTCCCAGTATGGCAATGACCAAAAGATATTTTTTTTCTTCCATGTGTTTGAGCAAGTGAAATCTGAATCTCTCTTACTTGGCAATAACTCTCAGCCCCAGTTAGCGTGTAGGTGCTTTCTTAAAGTCCTCTCCCATTGAAAGCATCACAATTCGATCGAAATTGATGATTTAATCTGAGGAAACGACGATGTCCCCTAAAACAGTACTTGTGGCCATTATCAAGCCAACTTGGAATCGGTTCTAACATTACAACACGGGCGCCTTTTTCTCCATGGACACTCCACCAGAGAGCATTCCGTATCCTGGAAAATCACTGATTGTCCATAGAAGGCCTGCACGCATTTAAAAGTTTCATTTTAGAAGCATCGTATGTTTCAACTCCATATTCCATAACTCCATTACTCTTCAATTAACGGTTGTAAGTAGACATCAATTTTATTTCTCGGGCTACTGGGTCCAGGAATTAACGACGACAAAATAAGAGAATATTGTTTCAAACACCTCATGGTGGCAAAATATATGGTACCAAGACAATCGGCCAACAACTATGTTGCAAAGCTCATCACCGCCGAAAGATTAAACCTCACTAGCAAGCCCAAGTCTTACATTGTGACTCTCTTCACCGAACGCTGGATACCTAGATGTCAAATGATTTCCATGCTTCAGAATCAGCTGGATGTCTTAGCACCCTTCTTCTTTAAGCGTTCTTCATCATGCCACCTCATTAACGGTGGCAGTTTTTTTAGACATATACAACTCTTACTACTTTTGCAGGGGCTCCTTTCTTTTCTTTCTTCTTTAAAGTTGTCTGCTCTTTTGTGTTTTCCACCTTGAAGTACACAAAATTGAGCATCATCATCATTACCCTTATCTTTCCAATACATTGACATGATTTGGGCATGCATGAATTTTAACATACCCAGACCTAATTCTCAATGACTTTGGCTCTGCAAACGACTTTGGCAGGTTTGCACTACTTGGAATTGCAAGTAGTAAGAGTTGAAATAATCATTAAGAGACTTATAGTCCATTTATTAGTGCTCTTTATGAAATAAAAGCACTAAGAAAGAAACTAGTCAATTGACACCCAGGCCATAATTCTTGCTCAGCTTCTTTAGCAAGCTATAGAACTTTGTGCGTCTCTGTTGAGGGCCCGGTACACCTTCATCCATGTTCTCACCATCATCTGGTCACCATCTACACGACCATATATGGCATCAGCATCTGACGCATATCCATACCCATCACAGTCTCATTTTCTATCATTGGTTTCTATAGGAGTTGGAGTACGAACTTGATTCATCTCTCCCGTGAAAATTCCATGTGAATAATTACGCATCATTCCATTATGAAGACAAGTGATAATTTACTTCACAGTATTCAATTGCTTATTATTAACACATTTTATGCAAGGACATCTAAGCTTGCATCAGGTTAAAGTCCTATTAGCATAACCATGAAGCCATCAACCCCTACTCGGTATTCTGGTTGTTTTATTGGGAAATTTAAGTATTCCTTGATTGTTCTCAAACCAGAAATTTTAAACTGAAAATAGCAAACCCACCAACTATTTAAAAAACATACAATAAGAAAGAAAAAAAACACACTTGAGTAGTTGATCACAAAACAATAAAAAATTTGTACCAAAAAATGAGCAACGGAAATAGGTTTAACATATAAGAAAGAAAGATGTTGGCACCATTATTTAAAGTATACGCACAATTATGGGATGACATGCTATGTTTTTCCTGTTTTTTTAGTAGTTATTAGAATTCCAGTGTCACAAACTTTATAGTTGAAATCCAAAACTTTGCAACTAATTACAATTTAATAACTATTCAAGTAAAATCAAATAAAAGAGAATTCTTCAAAGACGCGGAAGATAGAGGTTGTTTTGCACAACGTTTAATGGAATATGATGCTGAAACCAATAAGACAACAGATACATGAGAGCTTAAATGCCACAAATCCCAAAAACAGCCACAACCAAACATGCTATACATAATTTTATGCCAAATCTCTGAAATATACAAAAATGAACCCAAAACCTGTAGGCTGAAAAAATTGTAGCCAGCAGGGCAACAGCAAAACAAGTAGCTCCTACACTCAGCCAAACCCCAACCATCATAGCCAAACTAGCAAAACATCTATCTATCACCTTAAATTAATACGTACCACTATTTACTCCCCAAATCTACCTGCCTACACACTGAATTAAAGAAGGTGCACCAATTTTTATTTGTCTTTGACAATTGACAAATATATTTGTTAATTGTGCATACGGAATATATGGAAATGAGACTGTAAATAAAATCCGGGCCATAAACATAAACATAACTATATTGTTCAATATATTTTCTTGCAATATATGTTCATTTTTAGAGATTTTTTTTCCAGACAAAGGAAATCTTGTGTATCATATAAAAATAACATAGTGGAAAAAACGTCATTTGCTGCGGTTTTTCCGGTATTTGCTGGTTTTGAACCGCAGCACTTATAGCAGCCGCAACTGATGAAATTTTAATTGCTGCGTTTAACCGCAGCAAAAATTGGGTTATGTGCTCGGTTATGTCAGGTAACCCGCAAATAACACACCAGAAAGTGGAGGGAAACAGCATTATTTGCTGCGGTCTTTGTAAAACCGCAGCAAATAATGCTGTTTCCCACCAAAAAACACTTATTTGCTGCGGTTTGTGAATAACCCGCAGCAAAAGCCCCAAAAAAACTAAAAAAATTTTTTTTTTGTTTTTTTTGTGCATTTTAAAGCAAAATTAGAAGCTGAAATGTTATACATACATAGAATCAATTATTTTCATTGAATTAACACTTCTATCACAAAAAAATACACTTCTATTCAACATATCTATACATTCATTCACCATTCCTATTCTATTCATTCATTCAAGCATTACCATTCATAAATCAATCATAACCAATCTCATCAAAATACTCATTCAAGCATCCATACTCATTCAAACCATTCTTTGTTCAATCTTCGAGCAAATTCATTCACAAGCATTATGTTAAGGACTTGTAGACTTTATGTTAGGACTAAATAAGGTCTCATCTCTCAATGCAAAGATTTACAGCACATCTTAACAGCAATTCAGATCAAGAATCCAACATGTGTGGATACCTGCATGACTTATCACAAAGAAGCTGATCTGATCTTCTCTGTAATGCTAGACGAAAACGTGAAGTAATCACGGCTATAGATCCATCATCACCGTTGGACCTACATGTACATAAGAAAAACAGAAGTTAGACTCTCATTAAATAAAAAAAGTTCAAGCAGTAATATGACTGTTCACTAGAACTTCTAAAACAAAAATAAACAACTTCAGCACCAACAATGCAAACCAAACATATCCCCATAAACTATAAGATCTTATCTACTTTTACTGTCAAACATAGAGTACTATATTACATATATCCTACACTTACAACTTTGCTATCAAATTACAAAGTCAAATTAAAAAAAAAAATAATAACATTTTAAGAGTGATAAATTTTCAACATTCCATTCAAATTGAATTCTCTAAATAACTTCAAATTCAATAACATCACTCATCAATTCACACCAAAAACGGACTCACACAAATAATAATTAAAGCCAGAAGCATAAACAAACAATTGAAATTAAAATGAAATCATAAAGTCGGCAAAATCATTAGATTTAATTAATCAACATGCAGAAAACTTAAACATTAAACATCAAACATCAATTAATCAGCATCATAATTGGAATAACTGACCCACCTCAAGCATTAGATACTAAAACTGTCTATTATGACCTTGTGAACTTCTAAAGCTACTTTCCTATAGCCAAGCTAACAATGAATCCTGTTTGAGACTAAAATTCCATGATCACTGAACATTATAGCAAGTAGAATTCCTCCAATAATAATAAATATAATAATAATAATAATAATAATAATAACAATAACAATAACAATAACAATAACAATAACAATAACAATAACAATAACAATAACAATAACAATAACAATAACAATAACAATAACAATAACAATAACAATAACAATAACAATAACAATAACAATAACAATAACAATAACAATAACAATAACAATAACAATAACAATAACAATAACAATAACAATAACAATAACAATAACAATAACAATAACAATAACAATAACAATAACAATAACAATAACAATAACAATAACAATAACAATAACAATAACAATAACAATAACAATAACAATAACAATAACAATAACAATAACAATAACAATAACAATAACAATAACAATAACAATAACAATAACAATAACAATAACAATAACAATAACAATAACAATAATAATAATAATAATAATAATAATAATAATAACAAAACAAAAATTGATAATCACCCTACTTACATGTTGCCTGAACCAATCATGAAATACATCATGATGAGTGCGCTCAATGTCTTTCAATGTTAAACGCCTTGGACGACTTCGTCTTTTAAGTTCTGAAGCATGTACTCTTAAAAAAGGAAATAATAATTATACATTAAAAAATAACCTTTATCTTTGATTTATATTATGAAATAGCCTTTATCTTTGATTTATAAGTATGAAATAACAGATTTTATATATGAATTATGTAATTTTGATACTTACTGTAAAAATTCAGCGACACCCGGACAGTTGAATAGTACATAACGATGTGCTTGTGTCTTGCTAATTTGGCTAATAGTGCATGACTTAGGCTTCCTTAAAGGCTGCCCCACTTGTGAAAGCACCGTTTCTTCAGCCATATTTGAATTATCTACCACTGAAGCGTCATTATTAATCTTTGAAAACAGCCTAAATATCAGATCAAATCCATCAAGGTATGTAGAACAAAAATTAACACACTCAAGAGCTGCAATAGCTTCTGCAATGGAAGCCTCGAGTGAGCTTTATTACGCACATGTGATTTCAATGACCCAAGGTACCTCTCGACGAAGTACATCCATATAAAAAGCACTGGTCCAGCAATCCTTGCTTGGGTAGCTAGATGCAAAACCAAGTGTACCATTATGGTGAAAAAACTAGGAGGGAAAATCATCTCCAAGTGACATATAATTATAGGAATATGAGCCTGAAGTTTTTTTAGGTCGTCTACATATAGAGTCTTACTAGATACATCTCTAAAGTAGCCACATAAATCAAACAAAACCGCCAACACATCCTTCGAAAGAAGCCCCCGCAATGCAACAGGAAGAAGTTGTTGCATTAATATATGACAATCGTGGCTTTTAAGCCCAAGTAATTTGGCTTGTTGGAGATTTATGCATCTTGAAATATTTGACGCATAACCATTTGGAACTTTGATGTCATTAAGAGTTTTGCAAAATTTTCTCTTCTCATCTTTAGATAATGTGTAGGGGGCAGGTGGCAAGTCGTATCTTTTTTTTCCATTTCTAGAGGTTTTCTCTTTGGGTGAAGGTCTGCTCGTATTCCCCATTTTTGTAGATCTAAGCGAGCTTTCAAATTATCTTTAGTCTTCCCCTCTAGATTGAGCAAAGTGCCAATCACATTGTCACACACATTTTTTTCAATGTGCATAACATCTAAGTTATGTCTAATTAAGTGAGATTCCCAGTATGGCAATGACCAAAAGATATTTTTTTTCTTCCATGTGTTTGAGCAAGTGAAATCCTGAATCTCTCTTACTTGGCATAACTCCTCAGCCCCAGTTAGCGTTGTAGGTGCTTCTCTAAAGTCCTCTTCCCCATTGAAAGCATCACAATTCGATCGAAATTGATGATTTAAATCTAGGAAACGACGATGTCCCATAAAACAGTACTTGTGGCCATTATCAAGCCACTTGGAATCGGTTCTAACATTACAACAAGGGCAGCCTTTTTCTCCATGGACACTCCAGCCAGAGAGCATTCCGTATCCTGGAAAATCACTGATTGTCCATAGCAGGCCTGCACGCATGTTAAAAGTTTCATTTTTAGAAGCATCGTATGTTTCAACTCCAATATTCCATAACTCCATTAACTCTTCAATTAACGGTTGTAAGTAGACATCAATTTTATTTCTCGGGCTACTGGGTCCAGGAATTAACGACGACAAAATAAGAGAATATTGTTTCAAACACCTCATGGTGGCAAAATATATGGTACCAAGACAATCGGTCAACAACTATGTGCAGAGCTCATCACCCCAAAAGGATTAAAACCATCACTAGCAAGCCCAAGCCTTACATTGCGACTCTCTTCACCGAACGCTGGATACCTAGTGTCAAATGATTTCCATGCTTCAGAATCAGCTGGATGTCTTAGCACCCCTTCTTCTTTTAAGCGTTCTTCATCATGCCACCTCATTAAGGTGGCAGTTTTTTTAGACATATACAACTCTTACTACTTTTGCAGGGGCTCCTTTCTTTTTCTTTCTTCTTGTTAAAGTTGTCTGCTCATTTTGAGTTTTCCACCTTGAAGTACCACAAATTGAGCATTCATCATCATTACCCTTATCTTTCCAATACAATTGACAATGATTTGGGCATGCATGAATTTTAACATACCCAAGACCTAACTTCTCAATGACCTTTTTGGCTTCTGCAAACGACTTTGGCAGATTTGCACTACTTGGAATTGCAAGTAGTAAGAGTTGAAATAAATCATTAAGAGACTTATTAGTCCATTTATTAGTGCTCTTTATATGAAATAAAAGCACTAAGAAAGAAAACTTAGTCAATTGACACCCAGGCCATAATTCTTGCTCAGCATCTTTTAGCAAGCTATAGAAACTTTGTGCGTCTCTGTTAGGGCCCGGTACACCTTCATCCATGTTCTCACCATCAACCGGGTCACCATCTACACGACCATATATGTCATGCAGCATCTGACGCATATCCATACCCATCACAGTCTCATTTTCTACCATTGGTTCTATAGGAGTTGGAGTACGAACTTGATTCATACTCTCCCCGTGAAAATTCCATGTTGAATAATTACGCATCATTCCATTATGAAGCAAGTGATAATTTACTTCATCAGTATTCAATAGCTTATTATTAACACATTTTATGCAAGGACATCTAAGCTTGGCATCAATGGTTAAAGTCCTATTAGCATAACTCATGAAGCCATCAACCCCTACTCGGTATTCTGGTGTTTTTATTGGGAAATTTAAGTATTCCTTGATTGTTCTCAAATCCATGAAATTTTAAGCTGAAAAATAGCAAACCCACCAACTATTTTAAAAAACATACAATAAGAAAGAAAAAGAACACACGTTTGAGTAGTTGATCACAAAAAACAATAAAAATTTGTACCAAAAAAATGAGCAACGGAAAGTAGGTTTAACATATAAGAAAGAAAGATGTTGGCACCATTATTTAAAGTATACGCACAATTATGGGATGACATGGCTATGATTTTTCCTGTTTTTTTAGTAGTTATTAGAATTCCAGTGTCCACAAACTTTATAGTTGAAATCCAAACTTTGCAAAATAATTTACAATTTATAACTATTCAAGTAAAATCAATAAAAGAGAAATTCTTCAAATACGACGGAAAGATAGAGGTTGTTTTGCACAACGTTTAATGGAATATGGAATGCCGAAACCAAATAAGAAACAGATTACATGAGAGCTTAAATGCCACAAATCCCAAAAACAGCCACAACCAAACAGCTATACATAATTTTATGCCAAATCATCTGAAATATACAAAAATGAACCCAAAACCTGTAGGCTGAAAAAATAGTAGCCAGCAGGGCAAACAGCAAAACAAGTAGCCTCCTACACTCAGCCAAACCCCAACCATCATAGCCAAACTAGCAAAACATCTATCTATCACCTTAAATTAATTACGTACCACTATTTACTCCCCAATCTACCTGCCTACACAACTTGAATTAAAGAAGGTGCACCAATTTAATTATTTTGTCTTCTGACAATTTGACAAATATATTGTATGTAATTGTAGCATACGGAATATATGGAAATGAGACTGTATAATAAAATCCGGGCCATAAACAATAACATAACTATATATGTTCAATATATGTTCTTTGCAATATATGTTCATTTTTATGAGATTTTTTTTCCAGACAAAGGAAATATTGTGTATCATATAAAAATAACACTAGTGGAAAAAACGTCATTTGCTGCGGTTTTTTCCCGGGTATTTGCTGCGGTTTTGAACCGCAGCACTTATAGCAGCAGCAAATGATGAAATTTTATTTGCTGCGGTTTAACCGCAGCAAAAAATTGGGTTATTTTGATGCGTTTTATTCAGAGTAACGAAGCAAATAACACACAGAAAGTGGAGGAAACAGCATTATTTGCTGCGGTTCTTTGTAAAACCAGCAAATAATGCTGTTTCCCACCAAAAAAACACTTATTTGCTGCGGTTTGTGAATAACCGCCAGCAATAAGCACCCAAAAAAAAAAAAAAAATTTTTTTTTTTTTTTTTTGTGCATTTAAAGCAAAATTAGAAGCTGAAATGTTTATACATAGAATCAATTATTTCAATTGAATTAACACTTCTATCACAAAAAAATACACTTCATTCAACCATATCTACATTCATCAACCATTCCATCTATTCATCATTCAAGCATTAAATTTATAACAATCAATCATAACCTCAATCTCATCAAAATATCTCATTCAAGCATCCAGTACTCATTCAAACCATTCTTTGTTCAATCATTCGAGCAAATTCATTCACAGCATTAATGTTAAGGACTTGTAGATTTATGTTAAGGACTTAAATAAGGTCTCATCTCTCAATGCAAAGTTTACAGCACATCTTAAACAGCAATTCAGATTCAAGATTCCAACATGTGTGGATACCTGCATGAATCACAAGAGAAGCTGATCTGATCTTCTCTGTAATGCTAGACGAAAACGTGAAGTAATCAACGGCTATAGATCCATCATCATCGTTGACTACATGTACATAAGAAAAACATAAAGTTAGATCTTCATTAAATAAAAAAAGTTCAAGCAGTAATATGACTTGTGTCCTAGAACTTCTAAAACAAAAATAAACATTCAGCACCAACAATGCAAAACCAACACTATCCCCATAAACTATAAGATCTTATCTACTTTTAGGTAAACATAGAGTAATAATTACATATATCCACACTTACAACTTTGCTATCAGAATTACAAAAGCAAATTAAAAAAAAAAATAATAACATTTTAAGAGTGATAAATTTCAACATTCCATTCAAATTGAATTCTCTAAATAACTTCAAATTCAATAACATCATCATCAATTCACACCAAAAACGGACTTCTACACAAATAATAAATTAAAGCCAGAAGCATAACAAACAATTGAAATTAAAATGAAATCATAAAGTCGGCAAAAATCATTAGATTTAATTAATCAATGCGAGAAAATTAAACATTAAACATCAAACATCAATAATAGCATATAATTGGAATAACTGACCCACCTCAAGCAGTTAGATACAAAACTGCTGATTATGACCTTGTGAACTTTCTAAAGCTACTTTCCTATAGCCAAGCTAACAATGAATCCTGGTTTGAGACTAAATTTCCATGATCACGAAACATTAATAGCAAAAAATAATTCCTCCATAGTAGAGAGAAGCCACAACCTTTTCTCAATAAGTACATGTAATATATATGAGAATGGAGAAAACACAACCTTCTCAGACTGGATATAATCTGAAGTCAATATGAGAATGGGAGAAACACAACCTTCCTCAGACTGCATCTCCAATTTCTGCCAAAAAAAAACAGAAAAAAGAAAAAAAAAAATAAAGCTTAAACTTAGGCAACAAACAATCAATTGCACAAATCAACAATCACACCCAAAACCACAACCCCAAAACCAAAACCCACGAACCCAAACCAATACCCAGGACCCAAAAACCCTAACCCAAAACATAACCACGAACAACACACAATACCAAACCTAAACCAAAACCCTATGGCCACAACCCAACCAAACCCAAACCTACGAACCAAACATCGCAAACCCAAACCCACAACCAAACTCCAATCGAAAATGCGGGTGCGGAGTAGTGATAAGTAGAGAAAGATGAAATTTTAAGACCTTGATTTGATAGTTCTTAATGGTTGTCTTCAATATAGAAGTTTGGTTGGTTTTGAATAGCCCAGTATTCGGCGGCAACCGACTTAATGGCGGTTTTCTAGGCGTCATCGCCGTTTTCCTTGTCACTACTGTGCTGAATGAGATAGGCGACAAAGAAAGACATAAAAGAACTTTGGGTTGTGAAATAGAGTTAAGGTTTAGGGTTAGTGAAAGAAAGACATAGAGAGATGAGATAGAGAGATCAGCAAGAAAGGAGTTGAGAGATGAGAGAAGGTTTAGGGTTAGCGTTGTTTAGGGTTTAGGAGTTGAGAGATCAGATGAAAGGAGTTTGAGAGATGAGAGATGAAAGGACTTAAAAAACTTTGGGCTTATATATCATGCATTATTGGGCCTGCTCTTACAAGGATAGTTGTTGAGCGTTTTTATTATTTTATTTGCTGCGGTTTCAAAACCGCAGCAAATAGAATAAATAACCGGAGCAAATAATTATTTGCTGCGGTTTTTAAAAATATGCAGCAAATCATTTGATACAATAATACTATTAATAACTATTTGCTGCGGTTCTTTAAAAATCTCAAAGAACCGCAGCAAATGTGGATTTTTGTACTAGTGCTCATCCCTTTGATCTTATCATTAGTGGCATTAACAAAGGGGTGCAAACAAGGAATTCTACTTTACAAAACTTTTGTGCTTTCTATTCTTTTCTTTCAAATGTTGAGCCAACTGGTTATAAGACTACTTTATTGGATCCATATTGGGTTCTAGCCATGCAAGATGAACTCAATCAACTTGAGAGAAATAAAGTTTGGAATCTTGAACCCAGGAAGGAAANATTATTATTATTATTATTATTATTATTATTATTATTATTATTATTATTATTATTATTATTATTATAAATTTTTTTTTTGGTAAAATGTGAGAAATTTTATTACCACAACGGAGAAAAAAATACAACCTAGAAAGCCATCCCTAACCAAATTGACTCAGTCCAGTTAAGACGGCTCAAAACAAATCAAGCTATACAAGAAAAATGAAAAGAAACCACACAAAAGCAAGCAAATCAGCCCCAAAACACTCAGCTAAAGAGCCCTATTCACAAAGGCCCAGTCAGCCAACCAACACTGCGCACTGCACCAACACTAGTTCACAGCAAACACAGCAGCACAACCAGTAGCTTTGAAACCACCCTCACACCCACAACCAGCAATAGATGAACAGCCACACAACTACACCGCCACTAGCAGCTTTGAAACCAACATACAAACCCAAAGCAACAGCACTGCACCAACACTAGTTCACAGCAAACACAGCAGCAAAACCTACCAAAACAACCTGCAAACCAGCCACCAACAGCAAACAACCAGGCCTGCCTACCCAAGAACCACCCTCACACCCTCCTAACACAACCAGCCAAGCCTGCCATAGCAAACCAGCCTCAGCTCACCAACACCAACTGAAATCAGCAACACAACAAAACGATTTCACCCCTAATCTCCAACACCAATTCCATCAAACCTCCCAGTTGAAACATCACCATTCAAACAACCTGATACTCATTCTCAAACAAAGAATTACACCCCTAATCTCCAAAACAAAACGATTTCACCCAAATTAAGGCATAACAATGAAAAATTAGGGGAAACTCAATTAAACAATCATAATCAAATTAATCAAAACATTCACAAAAAATATGAATATAAAGAAGAAAACTTACTAACAAGAGCTTGACGATAAGCTTGATAAACTTCACGAATTAAAATCTAGAAACTTCACGAATTAAAACCCCAGAACCTACTTCACGAATTAATCACGAATTCTTGCTGCCTGCCATTAATTACATTCACAAATCCAAATTATTTACCAATTAATATAACAATACATTAGAAATTAAATACAATATTATGCGAAAAAAAATTAAAGATTAAATTTGACAAAGATACCTCGATTGAGGGAAGTGATTAGATTAGGATTTTGATTAGGATTATGATAGAATTCGAATTTGATAGAATTGGAGGAATATAGAATTCGATTGAGAGAGGTATTTTGATTAGGATTTCGATTGAGAGAGGGAATTGGAGCAAACTGCTGCAGCGCTGCTCCGTAGTGGAAGAAGTGGGAGTTTTTTTTTTTTTTTTTTTGACAATGGAAGTGGGAATTTTGATTTTATTAAAAAGTAAGTGGCGGGTTTGTTTTGTCCTTTACCAACGCTTATCTGCAGCGCTTTTGTTATGCGCTACTACATTGAGCGTATTTAAATTGAATTAGCACTTTTATTGGGTTGCGCGTCTAATTAAGCGCCTCAATAGGCTTGTTTTGTACTAGGAGTATATCCCCTTTCAATACTTTGAAAAAAGGTTGGAATATGCTTCTAGGGTCCAATTTGCCAAGCTATGTGGAGATACTCCTCCCAGTACTTTCAGCTTCTCTGATGCTGAAGATGATGATGGAGAAGAGAATGCCAATGCACCTGATGGTGAGGGTGAGGAGAAAGAAGAAAATGAAAAAGAAGTTGGTGTTGGGGCAGATACTACTGCATCCACTACTGTTGATCAACCAACACCAACCACCTTTTAGACGATCTCTCTTTCCTTGCAAACTTGTTGATTTATATATCTCTTTGACAATCTGATTTTCATTGTTGGTTTTAATGCCAACTAGTTGTATTATACATTTGTTCCTTGTGAGCACCTTTCAATTTACTTCCTTTTAATGCCTATTTCCTTATTCTTCATCATAGCAACTATAATATGATTGCCATGAGATTTTGCGAAGTTAGTAACCACCCACAATTTGGTTACAAATCCTTATATATAAGTTTTTAAGTCTTATACTTAGAAAGTTATAATTTTTACAAGTTTATAAGACCTCATTGAATGAATTATAAAGTCAATTCTAAAGCTCATAAATCTTAAGGTTATGAAACTTAGGTCTATGAGTTTACGAATCTTCACCTAGAGATTTCATGACTTAGCTTTGAAGCTTATAAAACCATACCTCACATAGGGATTTAGCTTATAAGTTTATAGAACCATTTTATCTTGCTATTTTTCTTGTTTCTCCACTTAAGCTTTTACAAATCAAACAACTTTTATGCATACAACATTTATCAACCATTAGTTACATGTATATAGAAATTCATAACTTAGTTCACAACAAAATTTAGACTGGCAACTCAAATTTTACATTTTGTAAAATTAAGAAACTTGTAAACGTAGGGTCATATAAAACTCATGAGTATAAATTGAAATTTCACTTAGAAATTTGCATAACTTTGAAGATTTCACCAAGTCACTTAGTGAATTTATTTCCTTACTTCTTTTAGAAGTCTCTTAGAACACTAAGTTAAAATTTAAGGTTCTTAATAAAGTGACACTTAAAAGTCTCTCTTAGAGACTTGAAAATTTGATAATTATTTCACTTAGGAATTTGAATGGATAGTCATTTAATGGACTTAAAATTTTAAAGAGGGGTAACTTATAATCATATTGATTATCAGAATGAATTGGATTCTTATATTCGTTGCTTTATTGACTTAATGGATTTTAAAGTCTACCTTCTTATAGCAGTGAGATCCCTGAGTTTACAAGTTCTAGTATTGATTGACTCATTACTCATTTGGAGTGATGAATCAATCAATCATATTGATTGCCCTTAAACTTAGGGATTGAAACTGGTATTAAGTGGACTAAAGTAAGAGCCTTGCCCTAGTATAGACATTAAGCGGTCATTGCCCTTGTTTTCATTGGATGGGGTTATTGCCCTATTAATTGTTCTTAAAGAGAATCTTGCTCTTGTACACCTTATATACTCAAGTTATGTTTAGAATGTCAGGTTTTATTAACTTTGGTGATTCATAATCACTTAGGTGGGTACTTGCTCTTGTTTGGTATAAAAGACTCTTTTTGCTTTTAGTTACCAACATTAACTGTTGGTTAACTCACGGGGTCATGCCCTTAACATTATGCCTATAAGACATACAACAATAATTCAGGAAATAGAAACTTCATTAATTGTGGCCTGTAGCCAATTCAGTACATCATGAAATTTTAGTTTCATTAGTAATCAACATGGATCAGTCTTTTCATGGGCACATGGCCTTACAATGAATTATAAACACTACTACATATAATACTTCTTAAAATTTTTGGCATTCCATGTCCTTGGAAGTTCATAACCGTCTAAACTCCTTAGACGATAAGTACCATCTCAAACAACCTCCACAATCTCATATGGGCCTTCCCAATTCGGAGTCACCTTACCTTGCTCATTAGCCCTTCCTATGGCTTCCATTTTTCTTAGAACTAGATCACCATGCTTCATGGGCCTATGATTTACCCTTCTATAGTGTTCTCTAGCCATCCGAAGCTTGTACAGCTGCTGTCTAAGAATGGCATTGCCTCTGACTGTAGGCAGTGTCTCAAGGGCAGTTTTCATTAATTCCCAATTCGAGTCCTCATCAAATAGAATCACTCGGAGAGTAGGTTTACACATTTCAATGGGAAGAATAGCTTCAAACCCATACACCAACATGAAGGGAGTTTCTCCAGTTGAATTCTTGACAGATGTTCTTATCGACCATAAGACATTGTACAATTCATCGACCCATAAGCCTTTAGCCTTCTCTAATTTCTTCCTCAACCTATCACTGATGATTTTTTTAAAAGCTTCAACTTTTCCATTAGCTTGAGGATAGAAAACAGAAGCAAAGTGAGCTCAGATGCTCTGGTATCTGATCCCAACCATTTTATCAATTGTGGTGTTTCAAAATGTGGGCCACTTTCAAACACAATTGATTGTGGAACTCCGAATCATGTAATAAGGCTCTTCCATATAAACCATTGCACATCAGTGTGTTTGTACTCTTTATTTGCTTTGTCTCCACCCATTTGGTGAAGTAATCAATAGCTACTAACATGTAATTCCTTTGCCCCGAGGCTTGAGGATATGGACCAAGGATGTCCATGCCTCATTTTGCAAAGGGAAGAGGACTGATGACGGGGTTGGAGAGATTAGTTGATTGATGGTGCAAATTTCCATACATCTGAGATCTTTTACATTTCTTGACATAGCTCATGGCATCTTGCCTTAATGATGGCCAATAATAACCTGTATGAAGTGCTTTCTCGGCCAATGCTCGTCCTCCTATATAAGATTCACAGAATCCTTCATGAATATCTTCCAAAACAGCTTTGCCTTGTTCAGGAGTGATGCAATTCAATAGAGGATGAGTGAATGACTTCTTATACAATTACCCTTTCCATAACATGAAGCGTACATCTCGGGCATTGACATACTTGGCTAGCTGTGAATCAACTGGCAAGGTTCCATTCGTCATATATGCGATGATCTCATCCATCCA
This sequence comes from Suaeda aralocaspica, assembly GCA_016808085.1. Taxonomy (NCBI): domain Eukaryota; kingdom Viridiplantae; phylum Streptophyta; class Magnoliopsida; order Caryophyllales; family Amaranthaceae; genus Suaeda; species Suaeda aralocaspica. The sequence continues at coordinate 406,031 of PYUH01000329.1, read as the reverse complement.
CGAATTTCCCCTACTAATGAAGTTGACATTCTCCGACTCTTCAATGCTTTCCTTCTCTTTGACCTCCCAAAAGACTGTTCTAGGAGAATCACCTATAGCCGAACCGGCCAACATAGATAGAGCATCAGCCTAATTATTTTTAACTTCTTCTTGCAACATTTGCAGATATTTGCTCATTCCCTCATCTCGGGGTTCATGACCTCCCAAATATTGATTCACAATTAGTTGTTAATCAGATATTGCCTCGATCTTCTTTGTGCTAGCGGCTTTGCACATGTTAATTCCAGCAATTAAGGCTTCATATTCAGCTTCATTGTTCGAAGTATGAAATTTGAATCTCATTGCATATTCATACAAATCACCCTCAAGAGATCGGCATATAATTCCCGCTCCGCATCCATTCTTTGTCGATGATCCTTCTACATGCAGTGTCCAATGGTTGCCCTTTGATTGATTTTATTGAAGTCGAGTCATCTCAACAATAAAATCAGCAAATGCTTGTCCTTTGATTGCTTTTATTGGTTCATAAGAGATTTCAAATGATCCTAACTCCAACAGCCCACTTAAGCATCCTATCAGAAGACTCTTTGGTCAGGCATGACTTAAGTGGTTGATTAGTATAAACCACAATCTTGTGAGACATGAAATAGGGTCTCAAATTTCTGCTTGTTAGAAACAATGCCAATCCAAACTTCTCAACTTAAGCATGCTTAAACTCCGCCTTTTGTAGGATATGGCTAACAATGTAGACTGGTTGTTGGAATCCATCTCTCTTGGCTAATAAGACAGTAGAAAGTGCTTATTTTGACACAAGGTACATATACAGAGTCTATTTCTCCATGGGGCTTACCAACATGGGAACACAATGGAAATGATCCTTCAATTTAATAAAGGCTTCTTCAGCTGACTGAGTCCATTCAAATTAGTTAGCCTTCTTCTTGATCGTATCAAACAAGAAATGACACTTATCTCCTGCCCTTGTCAGGAATCTTACCAAAGCGGCTAAGCACCCAGTAAGTATTTGAAATTCTTTGATGCTTTGGGGAGATGTCATATCCAACACGGCCTTAACCTTGTCTGGATTGACTTCAATCCCTCTCCTATCAACAAGGAACCCAAGTAATTTGCCCGAACTAACACCAAAGACACACTTATTTGGATTCACCCTCATCTTATACTTCCTCAAAGTTTCGAAAGTCTTTCTTAAATCAGCTACATGATCCTTGGATTCTTTGCTTTTGACAACCATATCATCTATATATGCCACCATATTCCTTCCCAATTGTTGCTTGAATACTTCATTGACTAATCTTAGGAAGGTGGCTAGAGAATTGTTCAATCCGAAGGGAATTCTTATATATCTAGCAATACAATCCAATTTCGGTAACAGAGGTTGTTTTGTCTTTATCATCCTCCCATAGAGCAATTTGATGGAAACCAGAATATGCATCCATGAAGCTGAACAAAGCATGTCCAGCCGTAGAGTCAACAAATCGAATCGAACGATATTTGGCAAAGGAAAGTTGGCTTTAGGATAAGCCTTGTTTAAGTCTGTCTAATCAACAAACATTCTCATAGTCCCATTGGGTTTAGGCACCAAGACAACATTTGCCACCCAATCAGGATATTGTCATGGACGGATGAATCTTGCTTCTAATTAATTCTTCACTTCTTCATCAACCGCTTTATTACGAACCTGTAACACTTTGGAATTTCCTAACTTTCCTCCTTTAGATTTTCCGGAATTATAGTTTAGATATATTAATTATTAAAACTCCAAATTAACTAGGAAAAACCAAATTACTACCGCCATCGTGACAATGGCTAAGGCTTCTATCAAAGTACTACAGCGGAAGTCTTTAAAAACAAAAACAAAATTAAAACTCAAAATAAAACATGAAATAATGTCGAAACCATACCAATGTCAAAGCCAAAAATGAAACCAAATTAAATCATTATTACACTTCGGAATCGTCTTAATGGCCCTTTAAAACCAAATAAACTTCAAACTTTGAAACCGTCTTAGTGGCCCTTCAAAACCAAATAAATTATGCCCACCTATACATGCAGCTTTCTCTTATTCTAGACAATTACTTGCCATCAAGTGAGTCATCGTAGGACCAAGTCAAACACAAAGCCATGCACACAAACACATACAATCACCAAAGCCGAGTACATAAATACCAAAGATTATGCAAAGCACAATTAATACTAAAATATATGAAAGGTGTAACACACATACTTCTTACTGTTGACATCTCTTAACCTGTGCATAGACTCAACTCATATAAATTATTTAGTATATTTAAACTTTAGATTTCGCATCGAACGGGTTTCCTTTCCTTTAAAATCTCCCTATTGGGCACCAACTTGGGGGAAACTCCAAGAAGGTATTACCTATGTCACATATAGAGACGGATTTCCAGCACATTAAAAATATAAAGCAGTACAACGTCTTGTATCCCAATTAGAAGTTATAGATCATTGTTCCACACGACTCCCCCCATTGTTCATACTCAAGGTATATATGTTCCAAAAGTTTTGGTGCGAATCCTCTTTCACTTTACGTGATTAACCGATTTAACAATATTATGACTCGCAAACAACAACACATAGAAGCATGCATAGAATCAAACATAACCGTATGAATTATCTTGAATTTAAAGTGATTCTAAAAATAATTGTGTGTCCTTTAATTAAACTAAACTTCCTCTACCACACATTAGCTGTGAGTGGCCACCTACTTATCTTACTTGACCACACATTAAACTGTGAGTAGCTGTGGCAACATTTGCTCATTAAACCTTTATTAAACATGTGAATAAAAATTTCAAAACCACATTTCTTATGATTACGTGACTTATCAACTTAACTAACTTTCTTTTTCTTCTTCATTAACTATTGGCCAATGTTAGAAGTAACTTTCACATTCCAATTACTCATGATAAATTAATAAAGCTATAGATGTGGAATGTCAACTAAATATAAGAATCATACTAGCTTACATGTCATGCAAGTCAACCAAACAACAGTTCATGCTCACATTCATAACATATAAGATCAATAACCAAGCATGAAATCGACTTTTACTTTCGCGTTTAGTACTTACGTACCTTGTATAGTAGTGGTAATCCGCCACATACTCTAAAAGTCAACTAACTCGAATACTCCTACATAAAGAAAACCAAAACTAAATTAAAACCTTGTTGTCTAACTTCTACAACAACTCTAAACTAAATTTTTATATTGGAAACTTGTCCAAAACGTTCCATATGTGGTCTATATCCAACTCCGAACTTTATTTTAATTTTTCTTTTAGAAAAAACTTTATTTTCGGTAATTTCCCAAAAATGGCAACTTCATAAAATTACTTAAAAACACTTTAAAACCCTTCTAAATATCATATTTTGATAATAAAACATTATAGTCATGTCCTAAGATCATCGTACAACATTTTGATGCACTAAAAAGAATTATAACTAATTATTTCACATGCTACTATTTTTGTTTGGCATACACACAAGTTAATAAAAATTTACGGCTTTATTCATTTATTCAAAACTCCATAAAAGCTCATCAAAACATCATAAATCAAGCATAAAACTTTGCTACAATCTAATATCATCATCATACATGTAAACTATGCTATAAAATAATTTTTCATGAAGTAAAACATGTTCATAATATTTTTACTCTTAGTTTTCAAGACTTCAAAAATTTGACAGCAATATTAAACAACTTTGAAACCCTTAAAAACAAATCGTAACTTCATAAAATCATCACAAATTCATAATTAAACAATTTATGATCATAATATAAAAGTTTAGATCATTAAAAGCGATAAAACTACAAATTTCATGATTTCATCAGCCTTAATTTCAAATTCCATGAACGAATTTATATATTCATACTTTGAACATAATCATAACTTTGTAAAAAATGATTAGAATAATAAAATTATGATTGAACATAATTATAAACATAATTTATGCAAGATTGAATTTAAAAATAAAAGAGAACAAAATTATACTTTATATTGGGTGTTCGAAATTTACCAAGATAGGGGAGGAGAGGAAGGGTGGTGGCCAACGGTGGGACAGCCGGTAGCAGGCGGCGCGAGGGGAGGACGCTGGTGAGGAAAGAGGGACGCACAAAGGAGAGGTCGAGCGAAGAAGAATGAGGACGAAATTCTTTTTCTTTTTCCTCTCTTTTTTTTTTTTAATCCTAATTCACTGATTGCAAAGTAATTGTAAAATTTTCTGATTTATGGTGCATTTATAGGCCCAAGTAGGTTTTGATGCAATTACATAAATACCCTTAAGTTTGACATTACTTTTGTGCCCTTGTTTTAAAACCATTTAGGAAACTCTACAAAATTCTATTTTTAGAAAATTTTAAAAATATTTAATAAAACTCAAAGTTACATGATATATACTTTATAAACTTTAGAAAACATAAATTAATTATTTTAATTAAAAATTAAATTAAAAATTCGTTCTTTATATATTTATTGAACTTAAATTATTCTCATTAAAAAAACTAAAAACGTACACATAAAATACGAAAATAACTTCTTAAAATATGTGAAAATATGGGGTATTACAGTCTACCCCACTTATTAGAAGTTTTGTCTTGAAACTTTATGTAAAGTTTTATATAGAACTTGAATGAGACTACCTTTAGTTTATAACTTTTCGTTTTTATCCTATGTTATTGTAGTCTTCAAACATTTGACTCGACATTTCCTTGACAACTTTTAGTAAGCATACATAAAGCTTTCATAAAACTTTACTAGAAGACGTAAAAACTTGCAAGATCTAGGGTAAAAATGCGCGAAATTAATTATAACGCACTCTACCCCCCTTAAGAATCGAGTTACGTCCTCGTAACTCTACTAACCTGAAATAACTTTGGGTACTTTTCTCTCATCATATCCTAAGCTCCCCATGTTGCTTCAACGGTTTCTTGGTTAGACCACAACACCTTCACTATTTTGACACTTTTCCTACTAGTATCCCGAACATGACTATCAAGTATTTTAATTGGTTTCACTTCGTAGGTTAAACTTTCGTCTAACTCTATCGTTTCAGGTTGCAACATATGTGACTCATCCGGCACATACTTTCTTAGTTGAGACACCTGAAAAACATTGTTAACTTTGCTCAATTCCATTGGTAATGCTAGCTTGTAAGCGAGCTTCCCCATCCTTTCCAAGATATCATAGGGTCCGATGTATTTTGGGCTCAATTTTCCCTTCTTTCTGAACCTCATTACAGCTTTCATCGGTGATACTTTAAGTAACACCTTGTCACCAACTTTAAACACAACAACTTGACGCTTTTGGTTCGCATAAGATTTCTGTCTATACTGTACTGCTTGTATTTCTGCTTGTATCACTCTTACCGTATTAGTAGTTTCTTCAATCAATTGGGGTCCTAGAAAAACTGTCTACCTTATGTTACTCCAACATAAGGGACTTCTGACTGCCTTCCATATAGGGCCTCAAAAGGTGCCATTTCAATACTTGAATTGTAGCTATTGTTGTGCAAGAACTCAATCAAATCAAAAATATCCTCCCAATTCCCTTGAAAATCCATTATACAAGCTCTTAGCATGTCCTCGAAAGTTTGTGTGGTTCTTTCTATTTTTGCATCGGTTGCCATATGGAAAGCTGTACTCATTTTCAACGTTCTAACAAAGTTCTCCAGGACACGTTTTCAAAATTTCGAAGGAAACCAAGAATCTCTATCTGACACGATATCCTTTGGAACTCCATGTAGCCTCAGAACATGCTTTATGTAAGCCTTTGTAAGTTGTTCCATCCTCCATGTCTCTTTCATCGGTATAAACACCGCTGAATCTGTAAGCCTATCCACCACAACCTATATGGTATCATTATGGTTCCTCGACTTTGGAAAGTAGGTTACAAAATCCATTGATATGCAATCCCACTTCTATCTTGGTATTTCAAGTGGTTGAACACTTCCTTGTGGCCTTTTATGCTAAAATTTCACCTTTTGACAACTAAGACACTTACTCACGAATTCTGCCACTTCCCTTTTCATTCTAGGTCACCAATACACCTTTTTGAAATCCTTATACAGTTTATCACCTCCAAGATGAACTCAATATGGTGTATTATGACCTACTTCCGTAATCTTCCGTTTCAAATCATCACATTTCTATGGTACACACCACCTTCCTTTATACCTCAAGCTTCCATCTTCATGGATTTTGAACTCCATAGCCAATTATGCCTTCAATTTCTCCTTTATTCTATCCAATTTCACATCTCCATTTTGGTTCTCCTTGATCTCCTCAAACACTGTTGGTGGGATACCAAGATTTCAAAATATTCCTTTCAACTCTCCCTCCTTCACTATCTCCAAATTCATTCTCTCTATGTCTCTACACAGCTCGTTAGTGACCATTAATGTATAGCTTGTACTCTTTTCATTCATTGGTGTAGCATCTATACAGGAGTCGGAACCTAGGATGCTACTCGTTCCAAATCATCTCGATGATGTCCTTGTTCCATGCCTCATTAACCCTTAGATACTTCCCCACATCCTTAACATCTAGAATGTCCCATATTTTCCTTGTCATGTAATAATGGAAGGTGGACATAGGGCAAGGGAGACAAGGATCATCGGTTTTGATATGGTGATACTTGTAAAACAAGAAGTACTTATTAAAAGTTATGAAGGGATCATCCCATCCGGTTTTCAGTCTCTCAACTTATCCCTCTTCGAACAATCACGCTTGTCAGCATCCTTAGACAGGTGCAATTCGTCCAAAGACATGTCACCCTCGTTAAAGATCCACATAGCTTTTATTCCTCCAATTTAGGTATATTGTTTAGATTGATGGAGGTGTCTCTAAGGGAGTGATCACATGACGACGATCGGTAGAAGACGTATCTTCCCCAATCAAGAAGCACCAGAGAGGATTTGTTTTGATACTTGGCTTCTTACCCCCTGGTAGTATAGGAAGTCTATTTATGCTAAACTTCACTCTAGCTGGCAAACCATACCTGTTGGTGTTGACCCTTCCTGTAATTGCTAGGTACTCGCCTGCTTTGGCTTCAATGTCCTCTTGTAGCAGTCCCTTGCTATCTTCTTGTCTCCTTCAATGGTCAGGATCCCCCATGGTGAAGGAAACTTGAGTGCTTGATGGTAGGTAGATGGGAAAACTCTCATTTTGTGAATCCATTGTGTCCCTAATATGACGTTTTATGCAGAAGGACATTCTACTACGTTGAATCGGCTTGTCATGTTCACACCTTTTGCCCAAGTTGTTAAGTTGATCACTCGTTCCGTGTGTTTTTTCTTTCCACTGAATCCCACTAATACTTTGGGTGTCTTGGTGATGTCAGCATCTTTCAGTCCCATTTCTCTTAATGCATCTTTGAAGATTATGTTGGCTTAGCTGCCATTATCTACCATTACTCTTTTAATGAGCCAATTGCTGATTTGTAGGGATATTACTAAGCCGTCGTGGTGGTCCCCCTCTTCCATATCACATCCATCAAAGGAGATAGTCATGTTTCTTAGCTTCTTTTCTTCTTCTGACTTCAAATTATACGGCTTGTTGGGGGTACCTGCTCCATCTCTAGCAAAGCAGCAGTAGGTAAGTCCACAAATTTCAGATTCACTAGATATTAAATTAATTACCTTTGACATAGTTGGTGGTGGAGGTGGTCTTGGTTTCTTTAGTTATTCTTGTGGTATGTCCTTCGTGCCTAGTAGGTGGTTCAGGTATCCCTTCTTTAGTAGGTAGGCCACCTGTTTCCTGAGCTGGTAGCACTCTGCTATATGATGTCCAAGGTCGTTGTGATAGCTGCATCACTTTGTTTTATCTTTCAAGCTATCGGGCTTATATGTTCTCCTTGGCCAGCGCACAGCTTCCCCCATCTTGTGTAGCGCGTTCACTACTCCTCCAATGTCTACATTGAAGCAATACAACTCAATGCTAGGACAGGTACTATCACCATAGCATTACCTTGGTACCTGCGAAGAAGGAAAAGGGTAAATGTTATTAACAGATTCACGTTTTTGGAATGGATGATGCCTCCAGTTGTTGCGTTGCTGGCTAGCTATCCCGGGGTCATCAAAGGTGGGTCGTAGTGAAGCTTCATCGTCTTCCATCTTAACTTCTACGAGAGCTCTAGCCTGCATTTCATCGAAGGTGGAGCAAGGATATCTAGTCAGCTCCTCATACAACCTAGACTTGCATGGTAATCCTTGCCTAAAAGCTTCAATGGCAGTGGGTGAATCTAAATCTGGGATAACTAAAATTTCTTTGTTGAACCTTTCTAGGTAGGACCTGACAGCTTCATTGAGTTTCTGCACTATTCATGGCTTGGCTGCTGGCAAACGGTTTGTAGAACCTGTTCGCCAAGCTAGAGAAGTCTTATATGGTCCCCAGCTTCAGGTTCATCAGCCATTGCAATGTTGGGCTAGTGATGGTTGCCCCAAACAACTTGCACAAGGTAGCTACTATGGCTTTGTCTCGGATAGGTAGTGGCATTATCTTCTATTTGTATTGGGAGACGTGGTCTACATGATCTGTTATCCCATCAAACAACGTGGTGAATGCTGGGATGTTAAGCTTCTTACGTACTTTTACACTAGCTACTTCCTTTACGAAGGGTGACAATGCGTAGCTGCGCTTGGCCTCATTTGCTATGGGGATTGGAGCCCCTGGCAGCTTTGACAACAGCTCGTATAGCTTCCTATTTTTCAGTCTTAGGAGCGCCATTTCCTTCAAAGGTTTCTTCTTGGGCTAGTTTTCTTGGTCTTCTCCAGGTTCCTCCTCTTCTTCCTCGTCGGACGAACTTTACTCGCTGTCACTTTGATCCAAATTCGCCATGCTGGAGACCCTGCATGTGTCCCTCTTCCTTGATTTGCTGCTTTTCACCGCTTCTTATTCCTTCTTCAGGTTGTCCATGGTTGATTGAGATTTAACTACAGCCTTCTTGCTATCTTCCTTGACTTTTTCTAATTCAGCCCAAGTGCTCTCCAACGCTTGCCTCAATTCTTCCATAGTTTTCTGGGTCATTTTAGATGCCATAGGTGGGTACTTTTTAGGGTGTGAAGAATGTATTTTGTTGAGTAGATTATCTAGCTATAGCCCCATGGTGGGCGCCAAATCGTTTATGCTAAAATTCACTCTAGCTGGAAAACTTTAGCTGGTTCTGGCTATAACTAAATAACCCTATTTTATGCTTGTTGTGATGTAGGTGAAATGCGACGCAAAGATGGGAGTGGGGGAAACACCAGATGTGGTGACGCCGAAAACCATCCTAAATCAGGGTAAAAAACCGCGGGTGCTTTGAGTCCGCCAGTCTACTAGTTAAGAATAGGTTACAATTACTATTGAAGTTTCTAGCTTGCTGACTTGTACTGTTGCTAAGAATCTAGCTAGGAAATGTTAGTAAATCACTATTGTGAATACAAGGATATTGAAATGCAAACTAATAGCAATAATATCAGCTTCTGATGGTGTCTCTTTTACTCTATCTTCTTCTGTAATTATAGCCAATTTCCTCCTAATAGTCGTTGCTTTCTTTCCGGGTTTGCCGTTTCTCCTGCTGCGTACCTATCTTGAATTTAGGACCAGGTTCATGTTAGTTTAAATGTGGTCTCCTATTTTATAGGCACGTATCTTTTACTGCCTTGACCCTAACTTCCCACGAACTCTGCCTTCTAGACGTATCTTGAATCAGTCTCCTCCTCAGCTCCTTGATTTGCCGCTTACTCCTTGACCAGGTCTCAACCCATATCTGATAGCTGCATAGCTGGAAATCAAGCTAGATCGTACATAGAAATTCAACCAAAACAAAGTATACCATCTACTACCAGTTCTTAAAGGAGATATTTAAGGGGCCAACATTCATCGAGATCATGACCTCTACCCCTGATGGAATTTGGAATACCTAGAGGCATTCTACCTTTTTGACTAAATGTCTTTGGGTGGATCGTGAGTATGACCACTAGTAGTGGTCTCGCCCTTAGAAAACAATGTTTCAAGGGTGTTGTCATACCCAAGGTGGTATAGGCATGTCGAGAATGAAAGGGAGGCCTCGAAGATTAAGATTCGAGGGCATTGATATCACTAACATAGCACACTTGATTAAAGGAAGAACTCTGAGTGTAGGTAGGTTTCTTGGCAACCACCTTTTTCTTATTCTCCTTACTCAAGTCATCCTCAATTTCTATCCTGATAGCGTGGACCATGTCAAAGGTACTCACCCCGTTGTATCAGAGTTCCTTACACTTAGGTTGAAGGTTGGAGATGACGATGTTAACCTGTTCTTCTTCTAGAGGGATAGTGGTTGTTTTAGGTGTGGTTTCTCTCCAACGTAACAAGTAATAAGTTGTAAAAGCCTCATTTGCTTTCTGTTCAAGTATCTCAGCCTCTCTTTGGGAAGTAGTATCCCGTACATTACTTATGATGAAGGCATGAGTGATGTCTTTCGATGTCGCTGTTTTCTTCGCAAGAAAAAAGAAGAACCATTTCTAAGCAATCAATTCAAGAGCCATGGGAAAGATTCTAGGATAAAGCTTATAAACAATCTTGTTCAAGACGATAAAGTACTTGAATTGCATGAGAAAGCTCTTAGGATCATTAGCCATTTGGAATTTTGAGAGATCATTGATGTTGAAATTTTCGGGCATAGTATCAGCGAAAGCTCGATCAAGGTTAGGAGGATCAACATAGGAGTACTGATCCGTGGCACTCTTACTATCTTCTCAACCTCTTGGGGATTTTCTCCTTCAAAAGCTCAAGAAATTGGGTGGAAAAAAGTTTAAAAGCTTAGGTTGACTCAGCTAGCACTGCATTAGTAGAGATGTTTTCTGTCATGGTAGAGGGAATGCTAGGAGAAGTTGGAAGAAAAGGACACCGAGGTAGTTTATTTCTCGAGATGTAAACCTGAGTTGGACATTTACTTCGAACCAGCCTAGTACCACTAATCTTATCCAACTTGGAGAAGTGGGAGTACCCAAAGGAGACTGGGTAGTGGCTCAACCAGATAAAAGGAAGGAGAATGTGTTCTAGTGTTTTGACTCACTTGCTTTTCTGTTCTATACAATCCATGTTCGTAGTTCATGGTTACTCTTTGAACCTAAATGAAAGTATGAATGCAATGTATCCTAACCTTCCTTTTATTTTTTTCATTTTTTCTTCTTTCTTTTATTTTATTTTATTTTTATTTTTTGTTTTTGCCCTTTTGACTTTTTGACTTTTTTGCTTTTTCTAAGAAGGTGATACAATTACTGTTAAAAACTTGATGTAAATGCAACCTAGCAGATCTATATGACACATAAAAGCATTGGTGTGAATATTGATAAAAATCGCCACTCACAAGGATAGTAACTAGTTCGGTTATCTCTAAGGCTAAGCACCAAGAAAAACGATCTAGGTCGAATAATTTTATGAATTGGTTAAAAAAATGCACCCTCAATTCCTAAAACTATCCTCACAAGAATCTAAAGCCTAAGCACCAACTCTCACAAAGTGTTCGAAAATTTCGCACACTCAAAAATTTTCCTCACTTTCGGTTTTATTTGTTTTTGTAGAAAACAAGCAAACTTAAATAATCAATGTTTATTCAACTCTTATCTGCATGTTTTTACAAGCTAATGTTAAGATTATTTATAGTCGTAATCATCAAAAAAATCCTAACTAATCTTGGTAAAATACACGCATAAACATATGATAATTAGCACTAATCTAGTGACTCATCAATGACTCACAAGATAAGAATGCCACATCATCACTGCATGGCAATGCAACTTGCTAAAATATCCTAAAGGTTATACACATAAATCTAACTGAAACCTAAAACATAGCAATATAGCTCCCTAGCATGAGTCGTTATCAACATAGGAAAAGGTTATACATTTTGCTAAAGGTCGGCTTTTTGGTGTCCGGAGGTACCATATGGCAAAACGGTCAGACCCACTCACATCACAACTTAGTGACGTTTGGGGTGCGAGTGATCTATCTGTGATATCCATGGGCCATTGGTTAGGACAGATGCTCATACCAAATACCTTCTAGAGGATAGTGAATTCTAGAGGATAAGGCATCCCATTCTCACTGATATGACTAACCCCCTGGTTTAGTCTCTAGCATGAAACATGCTCACGGAGACGTGTCCTAAATGATGCCCCCTTGCGAGTAGTTGGCAACGCATGCAATATGCCTAACAAAATAATGTATTATGATGAGAATATCCTGCAATATGCCTTGATCAAGCGCTAGACAAGCGGGTTGGGCGCCGTAGGTCTCGCCTAGCACGATGGCGCAGGCTATCCTCTTTTTATTTTATATTTTTCGATTCTTCGACTTTGTCTTGATTTTCACGCACACCTTTTTTATTTCTGTGCCTATCTCACTTATTTCTAGTTCGAGTACATTTTTCTTTGTTTTCTTTCTTGGGGGGAAAGTCGGTACTCTCACATGGATCATATCGAGTGAAAGTCCAAGTCAAAAGTCATGGTCGAAGTCAAAATAGCCAATAAGAGTTGAACATTAAGAAAACGGAGTCAAACAGGTCAAATATGTACTAAATCGAGTAAGATTTACATCAATAACGTCAAATTGTACATTTAGGCATGCTCCAACATGTTAAATATATACCAAGTCGAGTCAAATTTACATAAAAAAAAAAGTCAAATATGTACATTTAGGCGTGCATAAACCAAACGAGAAGCTAGACTCCTAAGTTGCAGGGTCTTGACTCGTCGATGGAGCATCCGTTAGAGTGAAACCGAGCGACGGGTACAACTCAGAAAGGCTCGGGGTACCACAGACCCTCCCACTAGTGACGACAAAGGTATCACTAGTAGAAAAATTGGATTTTGCTGCGCCACATTTGCTGCGGTTCTTTGAGATTTTTAAAGAACCGCAGCAAATAGTTGTTGATGATACACAATAAAAACTATTTGCTGCGGCTTTTTTTATTTGCTGCGGTTATAACCGCAGCAAATAACTCAACCCAAATAAAAAAACGTTCAAGCCCAGCCCAAACGAAGGGCTATAAATACAAAAACCCTCCATTTTTCCACCAAACCCTAACTCCCTCTCATTCTCGCCTCTTTCCCTCTCATTCTCGCCTCTTTCCCCTAACTCCCTCTCAATTTCTGATCTCTCTAACCCTAACTCCCTCTATAATTCTCGCCTCTTTCCCTCTCATTCTCGCCTCTTACCTCTCTCATTCTCATTGTCATTCGTCCTCCCCATTTGAAGGTACTACGATAACACCGGCGACCTCCTCTTCCTTGTCTTTCTTGCTATTCCTCTTCCTCGTCTGTCTTCCCCTTCGTCGTCGATCTTCCTCTTCGTCGGCTGTCGTTTCCCTTCGTCGTCTGTCTTCCCCTCAAAAGGTATTGTTTTAATATTTCTGTATTTATTTAAAATTGGAAGTTTTTTTTGTTTTCATTCGGTAATTAGTTTTTGGTTTATTTCTTGTAGTTAAGTTTAAATTCGCTTTGCGATATTATGTTGAATAGTGATGTTTTGGTAGTCTATTTCATTTCTCTGAATTTTTTCCATTTTCATGTGTTTATTATTATTATTATTATGTATTTTATTGTTCGTTAGTTTGATTTCTCAGAATTAGGATATAAAAAATTGAAATTCAGAATTTCGATTCAAGTTTGGAATCCAGCACTTACAGTGATTCCAATTACTGTTTATCTTCCGGTCTTAAAAGGAGGTAGTTTCTCTTTTCATACTTTATGTTAGTTTATTTCTTCCAATTATTTGAATTATTAGTAGCAATTGCCCAAAAGTATGGATGCTTTCAATTTTCAATTAAGTTTTTATAGTCTGTCTTTCTTTTTCTTTTTCGTTATGTTCAGTTTTTTCAGTTTGTGATTTGTGAAATCTTAATCATCAATTTTCGTGTTTTTGAATTAGAGTGTGATTTGGTTAATTAGTTTGGGAATTGGGACTTAGTTTGTGAATGGAGTTTTTAAGGAATTGAATATTGAATTGTTATTGATTCATAGTTCTTAAATTGCTTAGGATTGTTCATAATTTTTATATAATTAAATTACAACTCCAGTAAGTGAAAGTATTGTTTCATAGTTTAGGGTAATAATTTTTAGTTCACATTGTTTTGAATGTTTTTGGTATAAGTCGTTTCAGTATAAGTCAGTATGTAGCCATCATTTTCACTGTTAGCTTACTGTTATTGGTTAAAGTCGCTTGGTTAATAATGTGAAAGATGGTAATGGTGCTCTGTTAGCTTATTGTTATTGTACGAATTGATCAATGTCGTTGTTGATTTGGTTTTCTAAACTATGAAATGTTGTTGTTTGACACTAGGATTAAACATTGAAATCGGCTATGCTGATTATTTGCAATTTGGATTTGTTTGCATGTTTAATGTGATTCGTTGATTACTCGGGTTTTTTGATTTGGAGTAACTTTGTTTGTAAGATATAAATTAAGACCATTATGATTTCTGGGTCGCTTTCTTCCCCTTTCCTCTCATTGGACCTCTGTCACATCACTTTTGAACTTGAGAATGTTTCTAACTTGATTTGATGTTATCCAATTATGCCTGTTTGTTATATCTGATGAATACTACAATAAAAAGTTGTTTGTCTTCTGTCTTTCTGTCGTTTCCGTCACCATAAATTTAGACTTGACTTCACTTCAGCTAGTGTTCTTTTGACTGCTACGTTTTCCAATTATATTTTGCCTAAAAGACGAAAATCCTTGTCAATTAATAGCAAGAAAAACTTTTATTAGTAAGCATGCTGATTGTTTTTATGTTGCTACAACATATGTATGTGTGTAATTTCTTTTGGTCGTTGTGTTGCTACAAACAAAACTCTATAAGATTTGTTTATTATTATAAAAAATTTGTTCATAATCGATTAGTCAGTGGTAGTAGAACAAACTTTAGTATATGTTCTTATTCTTGAATGCTTGAATGAATAATAGATTTTGAATCTATAAAGAATGGTTTAATGAGTATGTTAATGGATTCTTGAATGAATATTTCGATGAATTGAGATTATGACTGATGTTTTATTGATTTAGATAGATTGAGCTTGTGATTGATGTTTATTGATCTGTGGTCTGATGGTTGCTTCTTACTTGATTCCCCTTATGGTCAGACAATTGCTCTCTTATGGGGATGCAATTTTTGAATGATGATCGAGTCCCCTTATAGTCCGACAATTGCTTTGATAAAAATGAGTCCTTTTTCATAAGAACTAATTATTTCCAAATGATGAAGGGACTCAAGTGATGACCAGGGTCACCATCATTGAGGTTTGAGTTGCTCCAGGCTAAAAACCTGTTGAAGTAACCTAACTCGAATGTGGGTGATCGTAACCACTTCCCTGGTGGAGATTATGTCCAGCAAAACATAAATATATAGTCATTGCTGTGTTGTTGTGGCTGCGGTTGTGTTCTTGTGGCTATTGCTGTTGATGTTGGTTGAATGATGAATATATGAATGCTTGTGAATGAATTTTGCTTGTTTATATATGAGTTATGAATGAGAACACTATAAAAATAAATGATTGAATGAGACTACTATATAATAATGATTGAACTAAAGAATGGTTGAATGAGTAATTGGATTGCTGGAATGAAGATATTAGATGAGATTGAGCTTATGATTTTTTTATGAAGTTAATGCTTGATGAATGAATAAGAATAGGAATGGTTGAATGAATGTATAGATATGGTTTGAATAGAATGTTTTTTTTTGTGATAGAATTGTAATCAATTGAAAATAATTGATTCTATGTATGTATAACATTTCAGCTTCAATTATCCTTTAAAATGCAAAAAAAAAAAACATTTTTTTTTTTATTTTTTTGGGTGCTTATTTGCTGCGGTTATTCACAAAACCGCAGCAAATAAGTGTTTTTTTTGGTGGGAAACTGCACTATTTGCTGCGGTTTTACAAAGAACCGCAGCAAATAATCCTGTTTCCCTCCAGTTTCTGGTGTGTTATTTGCTGCGGTTACCTGAATAACCGCAGCAAATAACCCAATTTTTTGCTGCGGTTAAACCGCAGCAAATAAAATTTCATCATTTGCTGCTGCTATAAGTGCTGCGGTTCAAAACCGCAGCAAATACCCGGGAAAAAACCGCAGCAAATGACGTTTTTTCCACTAGTGTATCGACTTCGAAGTCTACTGTTGAAAGAAAGGTAAATCTCGAGCATGTTGAGAAGGGCCAACGACTTCCTTGGACTCGAGGATATCCTCAAGACAAGGAGAGTAAATAGGCTCCTGTGCCACACCTGCGTAAGGTGCCCCCTGGGATGAAAATGCCACAACTGTCCCTTGCCGCACTCTGCAGCTTTAGCTTGTTTGATGATTAGAGCTTCATCTTATTTGATGATTGAAGTGCTAGATTTCCTTCACTTATCCATCTTTTCTTTGCATTCATGCATTCATTTAGGTTGAAAGGGTAACCATGATTTAGGAACATGCATTGTATAAGAACAAAAAAGCATCTGAGTCAAAACACCAAAGCACCTTCAAAACACTAAGACACATCCCCATTTCAAATCATTAAAACAGATTTGCTTCCGTATTGTCAGGTTGAGCCACTACACCATTAAGAATAGACCATTCTTCTTCGGGTACTCTCGCTCCTATAGATTTGGTTAGAACTAGCTGTGCTAGATTGGTTCGAATTAACATTCCGACCCTGGTCTACATTCCATGAAAGAATATGTTTCGTCGTCCTTTCCTTTGTACTCCTCCTAGCATTATCACTCCTAGGGCAGAAAACATCACCACTGATACGGCAGTAGCCAAAATTACCCAATCTGTTAAGATCGTGTCCACCAATGTTCTCGAACTCCAGAAGGATAAGATTACACCGTAAGTTGTTGAGAAAATGGTGAAGAGAGCCACATATCAGTATTCCTATGTTGACCCTCCTAGTATTGATCGAGCTCATTGACACCATGGCCGAAATGTTCAATATCAATGAGCTATCGAAGTTTAAAGTGACCGATGATCCTAAGGGGTAACAAGTTGTACCCTAGGATCTTCCCCATCGCTACTGAACCAATTTCTCATAAATGGTTCTCTCTCTTCCTTCTAAGGGAACTGCAACATGGGAAGATATCACACATGCCTTTATTAACTACTACAAGAGCAATATTCGAGCCACTGCCTCTCAAAGTGAAGTAGAGATACTTGAATAGAAGTTGATGAAGGTTTCACAGCTTACTTATGCCGTTCGAGAGAAACGACTGCTGAGACTTCACTCATCTAGAAGAGGTGATGGTTAAAATCTTTATCTCCAATCTTCAACCTATGTATAAGGAACACCTTTGGTACAACGAGTTGATTACTAGTCACAAGGTTTACAAGATTCGGATAGAAATCGAGGATGACTTGATTAAAGAAAGCAAGAACAAGTTAGTTATCGCAGTGACAACCATGCAGTTGAATCTCAACCTTCAGGGCCTCCTCCTCGCCCTCTATATGCTTAAACTCCTTTGGGTATGACCTAAACTCAAGCCTTTGAAAGTTTGAAAGCTAAGGGTGAGATCACTCCTAAAAGTCCTACTCCTTAACCACCCAAAGCAAACCGGTCAAAAAGATGGGATGCAACTAAATGTTGTAAATTCCATTCGGGTAGGGGCCATGACACTCAGCGATGTTGGACTATTACGAACCCTCTCCAAGACATGGTAGAGGACGGTAGACTTCCTTTTCCGCCCAGGGGTAAGAAGACGAGCATTCAAACTAACCCTCGTGAGTCCTTAATTAATGAAGAAGATGTACCCTCTACTCATCTTCTTGACCTAATTACCCCTTAAAAGACGCCTTCGCTCAAACAATATGCCTACATCACAGAAATGAAAGTCATGAGAATCCTCAATGTGGGTGATGTAACTTCGGACGACCTACCACCATCTTTGGATCTCAACATGTGTGACTGTTTCGGAATTGAGAAAATGATGACCGGATAGGATGAGCCCTTTATTTCTCCGAACAATAACTTTTTGTTATGCAAGTATCACGACATTGAAGCTGATGATCCTAGTCTCCCTTATCCTATGTCCACCTTTCCTCATGAAATGAAAAGGAAGATATGGGATTTTCTAGCGGTCAAGGATATTGGGAAATTCCTCATGTTCATCCGAGCATGGAACATATACATAACAGAGATGATCTAGGATGATCAATTTTGGGATAGTTTGAGGATATATGAATACCTTAGTGAAGTTAACTCCATTGCAATAGTGGCACCAATTCCTCCCTATCCTCCTCGGTTCTGACTATTTTATGGATGTTACCTCAATGAATGGGAGGATTACAAGACAAACTATGATGTAGATGAGAATTCTATCGTGATCAGCCCACTACACTATGAAGAAGACGAGAACATGGATTGTTGAGCTTATCACCCCTGCTTTAGACATGTTGAATAATTCTTGTCTTTAGTCAAAAGTATACTATTGGAAATGTCAAGCTACTAGGTCCTAGGGAGTTAAATTCAATCGAGTCTAGTCTTTCCACCTCCCCTTCCTCATAATTTGTTTCTCCAATTCACCACAAGCCTCTTCCAAGGCTTCTTTCAATGTCATGATTCCTGAATTTAATAATATGCTTCCTTCCACTTATCTCTCTAAGTTGCATTCATATTGTCCTTCTCTTTTATATGATTACCTTGTTTCACAAACTGAAATTGATAATGATCTTGAGATAATAAAAGCAATTGAAGAACATGAAAAGAAAACTCCCATAATTAAGGAAACACAGGAAGTCGATATCTTCGACGATAGTACTCCTCGGGAAGTTCAAATTGGCCTCACTTGCTCCGAACAAGAGAGGGAAGAGCTCATAGCCACACTTAAAGAATACAGGGATGTGTTTGCATGGTCTTGTAAGGATATGTCGGGTATTGATCCAGAAATTGTCGAATATCGAAACAGGGTCAGGTAGGGTTCATTAGGTAAGGAAAGGTCTTATAAGAATAGAAGTTTAGGACGATGAAACCGGATGCTCAGTTAAAGTTCAAGGATGAGGTTGCTAAACAGGGTCGGGTAGGGTTCATCAAAGTTGTTCAGTATGTAAAATGGGTTTCCAATGTAGTTTTGGTGCCTAAGAAAGATGGTCGAGTAAGAATATGTGTAGACTTTCGTAATTTGAATAAGGCTGGTACAAAAGACAACTTTCCTTTGCCTCATATTAATGTTCAAGTTGACAATACCGCAAACCGTGCTCTACTGTCATTCATGGATGGTTATGCCAGGTACAATCAGATAAAAATTGCAAAAGAGCACATGGAAAAGACCACTTTGACCATGCCTTGGGGGCTATATTGCTACACCGTCATGCCTTTTGGACTTAAGATTGCAAGTGCTACTTATCAAAGAGCCGCTACTGCTCTCCTGCACGACATGATTCACAAAAATGTGGAAGTTTAGGTAGATGATATGATTGTTAAATCCAAAGATCGGGAAGGACACAAAGTACAACATGAGACTAAATCCATAGAAATGCGCCTTTGGGTTTACTTAAGGAAAACATCTAGGGTATGTCATCAGCTATCGTGAAATTGAGATCAGTCCCTCAAAAATCAGAGCTATTATCTCTAACAAACCGCCCCGGAATGAGAAAGAAATTCGAGGGTTTTTAGGTCGTATTAAATTTATCTGCAGGTTCATCTCAAAACTCACCATGACTTATGAACCTATATTCAACAAACTTAAGAAGGATTCTTCAAAAGAATGGGACGAAAAATGTCAAAAGTCCTTTGATCGGATCAATGAATATTTAACCAATCCACCTATCTTAACTCTGCTCAATTAGGACATCCTTTGTGGTTATATCTTACAGTGACACATACTACAACTGTGCCCTACTAGCTCAGAAAACCAATGGAAAAGAAAATTCTATTTACTACTTAACCAAGAAGTTCCTTAAATATGAAGAAAGGTATTCCACCTTGGAAAAATTGTGTTTAGAACTTATGTGGGCCGAAAGAAGCTAAGACAATTTCTCCTCGCTCATATCGTCCATATAGTAAGAAATCAGACCCTCTCAAATACTTATTTGACAAGCCCAATTGTCAACGGACGAATAGCAAGGTGGATGGTCATGTTAGCTGAATTCGATCTTAAACTTACACCTAGTAGATTCTCCGGATGAGCCTCATCTCAAGAATTTCGAATTTCCGGATGAAGAATTGATGATGACCGAGGAGGATAGCTGGTGTTTATATTTCGATGGTGCCATAAACAAGCAAGGTTTCGGGGTAGGTGTAATCCATGTATCTCCTCAAGATGAGCAAACTCCTATCTCTGTTAAACTAGACTTTGGTGTCATTAACAACATCGCTGAATATGAGGCTTGCATCATATTGCTTGAAGCCGTCATTGCTCTAGACGTTCAGAAGTTAAGTGTGTACAGGGATTCATCTCTCATCATTATTCAGATTTAGGGTAAATGGAAGGTTAGAAGTGAAAGTCGCGCTCCTTACAAGGCTCATCTCGAACAGGTTGCCTCATAGATCGAAGAATTTTAATACACATACTTAAGCAGAGAAGACAATGTGTTTGCCGATGCATTAGCTCGACTTGCTTCCATGGTCAGGATTCCAAGGTTATTATCACATATGCCATTAGTCATCGAAGGAAGATAGGAGCCAGCCACTGCCTCCGAAATTAGTGAGGTGCTAAACATCACTAACGAAACCCACCATGCCTCTGAGCATGAACAATGGTACACAGACCTTAAGAACTATCTGCTACACGAGTAATGTCCCCTAAATACCTCAAAGAAAGAACAACAATCCTTGAGACTCCTATTCTCATAATTCATCATACAAGGTGGGGATTTATACAAGAGACATTGTAACGAATTACACTTTCGTTGTATTTCTCAAGGCAAGACTCAAATAATCT
Organism: Suaeda aralocaspica; assembly: GCA_016808085.1. Lineage (NCBI taxonomy): Eukaryota > Viridiplantae > Streptophyta > Magnoliopsida > Caryophyllales > Amaranthaceae > Suaeda > Suaeda aralocaspica. The sequence goes on along the minus strand of PYUH01000329.1, from coordinate 385,117 downwards.
TGGATCAAATTCACGTCGGAGAGTGCGGACCACATATGAACGGGCGAATGTTAGCTATGAAAATAGTCGGTGTAGACGCCTACATTTGATCCCACGCAACGACCGATCATTAGCATATATCACGTCGAAAACATGTCAAATTTATGAAATTTCATTGCTGGAGAACAAATAAATAAATAAATAAACTGCTGTGGGAAATACCTAACCGATTATGATCAAGCTAAAATGGTTGAAATATGCTTCAAATAATTTCCTAATTTTCTATTTATTTTCTTTCTTTTTAATTTATCATTTTTGTTCTTATGTTTCATTTTATTCGTTTTTATTTTCATTGATTTTCATTTTATTTTCATTTTATAAGTTTTTATTTCATTTTATAATTTATAATTATATTTTTTTAAAAACATAGAAAGAAAATGATTAAAGCGTAATGATGTGACCAGATTCGATGAACCTTGTAGAAACACTTGCTCAGAATATGGTAACTTTAGGTTAAGGAAGTGAATAAGTTGGGTTATGGAAGTGAATTTCATGATATTTCTAAATAATTCGGAATATCGAAACGAATATAAGAAATATGAAAGTTTCGGAGACTCAGCCTGTAAAAATCCAGAGGAATGGGTCTTGAGTGCCCTGGCGTAGGGCGAGCGACCAAGCGTCGCGCCAGAGACATGGCGCCCAAGGACAAGCAACCACGCGTTTGCTGAGCGACCTGGCGCTCAACTCGAGCGCCCAGGCGCTGGTAGGACGCTATGGCGCTCAACCCTGGACATTGTAACGCTCTACTAGCACAGTGGTGCTCGCTTACGTCAGCTCCTCCCCTATATATACCCAACCATTTTCTGCCATTTGAGGCATCATTCATTTGGGCGAACACTAGTTCTCTCAATTTTCGTGCCTCACCTCGAAAATCGTGCCTTTTCTCTTCTATCTCCCACAAAACTCTTCCTTGCCAAACTTAAGTAAAACAAAAGCATCATTCATTCTAAACACATCTTTATTATTATTATTATTATTATTATTATTATTATTATTATTATTATTATTATTATTATTATTATTATTATTATTATTATTATTATTATTATTATTAT